>BLSH010385087.1:78770-90286 GCA_018402905.1 Glandirana rugosa | reverse complement strand
ATTTTTTTCCCATACAAATAGAGTTTTCTTTTGGTGGTATTTAATCACATTTTTTTTTTTTTTTATTATTATATAAAACGAAAAAAGACTGGGAATTTTAAAAAATCCTATATTTTCTACTTTCTGTTACAAAACATATCCAATAAAAAAATTAAATAAAATCAAATTTCTTCATCAATTTAGGAAAAGTGTATTCTGCTGCATGTCTTTGTAAAAAAAATCCCAATAAGTGCATATTAATTTTGTGAAAGTTATAGCATCTACAAACTATGGTATACTGTATATACTGGAATATACACAGCTATATATGCTATACTGTAACGGCGGTGATCAGCTACTTTTAGTGTGAATGTGATAATGTGGCAGGCAAACTGGCACTTACAGACACTGGCTGAGAGGGTCACTAACTTACACTGACGTCACTAATGGCACTAATACAGTGGTCAGTGATAATACTGTACACTGACACTGTACTAATAATACTGACTGGGAAGGGGTTAACACCTAGAACAATCAAGTGGTTAACTGTGTGCCTACCAAGTATAATATGTGTGATGTGTGCTACTTTTACTTACTAATCTGGCTGTTCACTGCTCTTCCTATGTACACAGAGATTTGTGTGTTTGTAAATACAGAACTCTGTGTGTGATTGAACACAATCATTGGCTGAAATATGCTGCCAAACTCATGCTGTGTCCAATCACAGCATGGGTTGACAGGAGGTACATGCATGCACACCCCAAACTCGTAAGTAGACCAGTAATTTACATGTACATGACTGTGCCTGTACCTGCCACCCACTTGCAGTATATTTACTATGAGCGTTCAGCAGGTGGTTAAAGTGGTTGTCAACTCTTGACAACCAATTTAACCTACAGGTAAGCCTATAATAAGGCTTACCTGTAGGTGTCCTGCATATCTCCTAAACCTGCACGGTTTAGGAGATATACAGTGTAAATGCATGTGCCGACCTCCTCGGCACATGCTCAGCGATGAAATAGCCCGACTGGGCCATTTCTTCATGAAGTGTGCCGTAAATGACGGCTCTCATGCGCATGTGTGGGAGGGACATTAGTGCGGCTCCGGCCAATCACAGCGCTGGAGTCCGCACTGTGATTGGACGGAGCCCACCATCACAGAAGAAGGCACAAACAACATGACACTGGTCATAGCAGTGCTTGGGAACCGCTGAAACAGCATCGTTCTAAGGTAAGTATTTCATAATGAGCTAATATGCGATGCATACTAGCTCATTATGCCTTTGTCTTGCAGATGTTTTTTTTTTCTTACCCTCCCTTGACAACCACTTTAAAAGGAAAATAAAGCAGCACACGGGCACCATTTAAGGCACCACTTAGGGGTCTGCTACATATTTTGGGGTACCTTTGTGTCTGTTTTCCATTTAAAAAAAAGAAGCTAGAAGGGAGATGTAATTTGCCTGCCATTTAAAAAATTCTTTTTTATTTTGTAAATATCAGTGCTTTAAAACAAAATGCTCCAAGCTGCATGGAATTTTTTAAAATTTCTATTTGCATCAGGGGCGGCCCGTCCATGAAGGGCGCATGGGCACCGCCCCCTTTGTCCTCGCCACTCCCATCTATGCTATGGATAGAGTCATGATATGCATGGCCGCCCGCGACCACCTCCTATTCATGCGCCCCTTTGAGGCAACGGCCGCTGCGGGGGGTTTCTTTGAAGCATCTCATCTCACAGAGCGTGCCACCACAAGCCCTTAGAAAGGCAAATAAACATTTGCCTTTCTAACATTAAACCACTCTCCACCAATCAGGAAGCGTTGGTATGTTACCGGTTTCCCGATTGCCGGAGAAGACCGGGGATACCATTGTACGCCTTTCTCGTCGGAGTAGGGGATGCGTGGCCGAAGCCAAACCGCTCCCCTCTCGCCGGACAGCGCTCCTAGATGGGGTAAGTGTGGGACTATGATGTCCTGACTACCCTGGGGCGATCTTATGTCAGTGCCGTGAGTCCCCGCGATGTGGGGGGGCTGTATACCCCTATCTGTGATGCTGCTGTATACCCCTATCTATGGTGCTGTATATCCCTATCTGTGGTGCTGTATATCCCTATCTGTGGTGCTGTATATCCCTGTCTATGGTGCTGTATATCCCTGTCTATGGTGCTGTATATACCTATCTATGGTGTTGTATATCCCTATCTGTGGTGCTGTATATCCCTATCTATGGTGCTGTATATACCTATCTATGGTGTTGTATATACCTATCTGTGGTGCTGTATATCCCTATCTGTGGTGCTGTATATACCCCTATCTGTGATGCTGTATATACCCCTATCTGTGATGCTGTATATACCCCTATCTTTGGTGCTGTATATACCCCATCTGTGATTCTGTATATACCCTATCTGGCGATGCTGTATACCCTATCTGGTGATGCTAGACTCTGTACTCTTGACACAATGGGTGAAATCTATAAGAGGTGGGGCTTATGAGAAGTGGGAGGGGTCAAAAAGGAAGGGTGGGGTCTGGCACCCCCCATCCTAAAATTTCACCAGCCGCCACTGATTTGCATTGGTACATTTTCCCCAGGACAGTGCCCCCCATGCTATTTTTTTGATGGTCCCTTGCTTATTAACCCAGAATTTGGGCATTTTAAGATTGACAGATTCATATCCAATTTATTTCAATGGGGTTTGCATCCTAACTTTATGTTTGCTGAGCCCTACTAGAAAAGATCCCAGGGCCCTTTGGCTCATCACTAATCAACTGTGCTCTAACTAATATTTCATCCTGTCTGCTGCTGTGCAAGAGATTACAAAATTCCAATATCAAAACCGATGCTAGGTGTATGTAAAATTATATCTAATCATTTTTTACACAATGTTATTAAATGTATTCCATATCTGAATTTCTGCTTTAATGTGAAAAAATACCACATGTAACATTGACAGTAGACACACAACTACTGACCTGATATGCCTGTTTATCTGGCCAGATTGAAATTTGCTTTCAGCATACCACCCATTGGGTACAAAAGTAATGTAAGAATCTTAGCACAGTTCCAGTTCAGAGAGAGATAGATTTCACTGACCTTTCCTAACTAAACGTGGAAGTCATGAAAGAAAGGTCAGCTGACAAGCTCAATGTCATACTTGGAGCAATGTAATAATGTCTGATAGTGACACTCAGAATGTGAAAAAGTTTAATGACATGAAAATATAGTTAACACATGTCATGTCATGGAGTTCTCATTTCTCAAACCAATGACTGGATCTTACCTTTTTCTTTTTTTTCCTTAGCAACCTTACTAGTAATCAAAAATAAAACTATAACTAAAGGCAAAACTTTTTTTTCATTTTGGATAGATTAAGGGAGAGTTATTTCCCCAGTCATTTTTTTGCCACATGTGTCCCAATGGAGAGATTTCCCTTCACTTCTCTTCCCATAGCAAAATCAGGAAGACAGGAAATCCCTCCAAAGTGAGGAAATACCAGGATGTCACCAGGATCATCAGAACTACTGTCCCCATTGGAAGATTTCCCCTCTATTGGTGTTTTGGCAACAACTCAAAATGTTAGATTTTCTTTCACTTTCAATGATAATGGTAAACAGGTCAGAGACCTGAGAAGGCGAATCTCCCAAATGGGGGGTAGCAGACAGCAATAAAAAAATGACAGATGTTCTAATTCATCTCCACTCTATGCAAAAATAACAAAAAAATGCCTTTAGTTACACTTTAATGTCATTAGTTATTATAGCATTAAACTTTAATTTGATGTTCATTTAATAATGTTTTTATTTATTAACTTAGCTTCCTGAAATCAATTAAATTTTTTTTTTTCTCTTCTTAAATGGACTCTAGTCCTATACTTATTGTGAAAGATGAATATGGGACTTGGCGGATTGGATAGGAGCCTAGTCTTTTGTGGCCAAATGCTCATTTAACACAGCCACCTTGGAGGCGCTTATAAGGTGCTTCTCCATTGGCATTGGGTCTCTTCCCATATTGCCCATGCCAATCCATCCTACAGTGACCGCTGCTTCTGGGGCTGTGGCCATTGGGGTGCTATTTCACGCATGGTGCACGTGCCCTAGACTAATTGGTTTTTGGTCCAGAGTTTTTGGCCTATCCTATTTACTTTATTCCACCTCCCTATACAAAGAGAAGCTAAGTTTGCCCTACTACATTGCCCAATTCTGGGCCTGTTCACCTACCAGCGGAAGCTCGCTTCCTATCTATTTTTTATACCTTTGGCAGTCTTATGCCTTTCCTACCCTCCCCCTAGCTAGCTTGGGTCACCTATGATGGACGGCCTCAATGTTTCTGGGTCCTTACCTCTCCTTCCTCTCTAGAACTCTAAACCAGCCCATTTCCTCTCTAACTTTTCTCATCCTCTCCCTGGTTCCCTACCCATCAGGGGCGCCTGCTCATTTCTTAGCATCATCTTTCTGCCTATCTTCCTCCAGGTTTCTGACCTATTCCATCTCCTTAAAACTGTATAGGCTATAAATTGCACCATTATATGGATTTTGATGGGCTTCGCACATACCCCGCTGTACGGTACTCTCCAGGATCCTTCGGCCCATTATGAAAAGGCCTATCTCCTGTTGTTACATCAGTTCTTTTTTCACACTGCTGCATTTTGTCTATTTTTGTATGTTAACTTTTTTACCACTGTCAATGCTAGCCCCTGCATGGGTGAAAGGATAACATGCTAGCTACTTGTTAAACTGAATAAAAAATATTGAAACAGAAAGAAGAATATGGGAAGTAAAATGGGATTTTCATGTCCCACTTATGTAGCGCCCCCATAGTATAGGTGCTTTTACTTTTGTAAATTTTTCGTAGGAGAGGAAAAATCTAGTCAGGCCTGACTGTAGGTGCAGGCCTGAATGTTTTGATATGGGCTGGGAGTGGCTAAGGGGTGGGGCTGGAGATGGAGGGAAGGTACACTCCTTGGAGATTCCACCCCTTGAGCTGGGAAAGCTCTAGAAGGGGATGGATGAGGAGATGTCACTCCCTGATGTATGACAAAGAGCCCTGACCAATCCACAAGCTGGGTCGTCAGGGGGCAGGCCTCCTTAAATACAGCTGTCTGCCAGCAGGTGAAAGGAGAGTTCAGGTGGAAGAGTGAGGATGTAGCCAGGAGCTGCGGATCAGGACTCGCCTCTGAGGGAATCCCACTGTTCTGGGGGGGTGAACCTGAGGCCTGGGGCTTGGGTGCAGCCAGGAACGGGAGCCGGCTTCTGGAATGGCACAGGAGAAGCAGGAGAGCAGCTGAGGTCTACACGGAAGGAGACTCTTTAAAGAATCCACCATATAGTCGGTGAGTGGTGGCCCCTGGGAGTTGGATGAGAAGGCTGGGACAGTCTGGGAGTAGAGAGAGCAGTCTGTGGAAGCCGGTAGGAGCCAACCAAGGGGAAGGAGAGCCATTAGACCGCAGGACAGACCGGATGGGTCCGGAGCATTGATGGGCTGGAAAATGTAGTTCATCCAGAGGCCCGGCTAGCACCATATACTTTGCCACACTAAAGAGATTGCAGGGTTTCAGTGAAGGAAACCTGCAATTCTTACCCATCAGGCGTGTATCTGAGGCCTTGCAAGTGGCTGCAGCAGGTCTCACCATGTGCTAGCTGTGGTGAAGAGAAATTGTTATGTAGGTCTGATAAATTTCCCTCGGACCAGGAGAACATGTGTAACTGTCAGCAAGTAGTGTGCTGGAGAGAAGTAAAAGAGAAGTGTAACGGTCAGCAAGTAGTGTGCTGGAGGAGAAGTGTATATACCGGAGGTGTATATAGTGTGTCTCATGTTCAATTACTGGGCATCCCACAGTCATCCTTAATACCTATCCAAGTTCAAATCCTTAAACAAAACAACAAAAACAAAGTACCGGCTTGTTCAGTGACTTTGGATGTGTGGAATTTGTGTGATCGATGGCAGCAGGCAGGTGGACCACAACTATCAGCCACTCTTAAGGGAGCACATGGCTACACTTAGTTATAGCCTGATATAGAGGATTGCATGTCAAATAATGTGGATGTTGAATTTTTACATGATGCCGCATTGGAAGGGTTTCATAGTAATAGAGGCTCTGTGCAGGTTTATAATAAGTGTTTGGCTTCCCCCTTCCTTCCAGCCCAAAAGGTGCACCTTTTCCCAACTTCTCCAGGGCCAAACACAATGTGCACAATGCCCTAGAGGCTGGAGGATAAATTACCTGATGATAGTTAACAAATGCATAGCTTACAAATTCTACCCGAAAACTCCATAGACACCTGGTATTGGGGGCCCTATCCCATGTCTCCCAGTGATTGAAATACATGTTTTGAGCCTCTAGAAGAAGAACTGCACATACAGATGTTTGGGTGCACAGGGAGAAGGTGATGTCATCAGAAGTGGATGGGAAGTCCATAAATTCCAGGCCTCCACATGTCTCTGCAAATGTGACCAGGAGTAGCAGGGACAGAGGGTTAGCAGGGGCAGAGGTAGTAGTGATGGGGTATGAAATGTCAGTATTCCTGGGTGGAAGGAAGTGGGTGCTGACTAGCAGAAAGGTGTGGTGTCAGAGGTGCTGGGAGGCAGGAAGATTCAGAGTCAAGAGTTCAGTGCCAGGTTAGGTGGGTGGCTGAGAGATTCAATGCCAGGATGCAAAGTTTTAGGAGTACTGGGTTATTCATAGGTCTGAATCCTGTCTATCTGTAAGTTTGCAGGGAAGCTTCTTCAACTGAGCACCACCCAGTATGATGTAAGCTTCTGTACTGCATCACCTACTAATCTGAGGAAAATGCAATGGGATGTAGTTAGCATAGGGAAGGGATTCATTAGAATTAGGTTGCTTGAAAGTATACAAAGCAATATAAAACTGTTCAATGCAATACATAAACACCATTAATACAAATGCATTATTAGTGCAAATATTATGTGCAAAAACTTCAGTATGAAATATATGCAAATATATATTATATAAATACATTTATACTATGCAGCTCCTTCCTCAGTACATCTCAGCTTCCAAATGATTTCATCCCAGGAGTGCATCACTAAAAATATGCAGCATGGATCAGCATGTGCAGCATGTACAGGTGTTTCTGTTCTTTAACCCCAATAGAAACAGAATCGCGAAATGGAGATGAACAATTAACTGAATAAGCTTGTTATACAAGCGCTGTTATTAAATCCAGTACTGGTCTCTTTCCTCCACAGGCTTTGGCATATATTCCCACAATAAATATACAAGACAAAGAGCTGGGATCATAGTGCAAAATAGATAAAATCATTTAAAAAGCTGTAAATTGCAGTGTGTTGTCCAGTACTAAGTATAAAGGACTCAATATTGTACAGGGGGGAGAGGAGTGCTCCCTCCAACCTTGCTCTAGGGGTATTGTAGCATTTCTCTGTTGCTTCCACTCATGCGCCAGGTAGGGCTCCATTTTCCCAAAGACACTACCACACACTTATGATCATTTACATTTAGACCATAGCTATGCACAACAGCCATACCCAGCTGGAAGCACATCCAGAGCAGTCCCTTCAGCCAACATCTGAAGCTACAGCTTACAGCTCCGCAGTGGAAGCATCAATCACCGTCCTGCCTAAAACCCTCCTCCCTGCTATCACCACCACCATGCCAAAATCCATTTCATCACAACTGTGCTTGCATTCCTCACCACTATCCCTGAAACCCCCCACTACCATGCCTTAATGCCAAATCATGAGCCCCCCCACCGCTAGCCCCATTTATGTTCCCGCCACTCTCACCATTGCACCTGACTCCTATTTTATCCCTCCCTGCTCTCACCCTTTCTCCAGCATGCTCCTACATCACTTGCCAATTTACCAATGCCTACCTCTGTGTTCACCACCCATGTACCAATGCGCACGTCTGTACTCACCAACACTGCAGTGATGCATATTTCAATATTCAGCCATTCAAATAACAGGGACATTTTCACTAGTTTTAGTGTATACATAAATAAAAAAAACTGAGATTTTCTTTTTACATGACTGGGTAATTGAACTTAATTTTGACACATTTTATCGTCAAAACATTGCTTTAGCAAATTCAACCTCACTATTTCATGTTTTACATTTGTGGTCCTCAAAAATCTTTTTTTTTTTTAATCTAGGCTATTTTTGACTTCTTAAAATGTAATGTTGCTTTCATGCAAACCTTCTTAACAAGGAGATGATGTATTGCAGATGCATACGAGCCAGTAGAAGGAACCAGAGTGGTCGATTGGTAACTGATAGTATTCTACACCAGTGAATGGTTTTCTGCTCGGGTCAAGCTCAAGTAAGTTAAGTCTGTATTTTAAGTGAGCTATCCATGGAGAAGATGCATTATTTGCTGTCTATATAGCAGATGATGTTTTCTTCCAGACCTAGTGAACATTGCTTCATTATGTAGTCTTCTTGTTTCCTCGATCCATTTAAAGCTCTATAAGACAAGTATGAATGATCCTAGAACTCCAAAGTTAGTGGTAAATGGACAACTCTGTTCTGTATCAGGAATTAGCTTGTCTGCACTCTGAGCTGGCTATCGTCCAAACCAGTTATTCTCTAGATCTTGTTGACAGTATTAACAAATGGAGCAGTTTAAGTCACCATATGAAATATGCAACAGGCACCGTGGGTGAAAACTGGAAAACATCCAGACTAAAATTGCTTTTATGCGTCTCAGCACAGAAGACAAAGCACTAGAAAAGAAACTTGGAAGAAGCTGTCTAAGCATGTAGGGATTGCTTTGGAATTCTAGGTCTAAAGTATTCTAAAGTATATAGTCAGCTGGGATTGTTAGCTTGGCATTGGGTCAAAGACCTTAGGAATCATTTTCATTTATAACCTGTTAAAATGGTAACCTGTCATGAAGTAAATATAGGTGCAGTCAATGCTGAACTTTCTAATCCCAGCTCTGTAAGTTCATTGATGCTAAACCATGTGGCTTCACATGCAGTGAAGTCAAATACCCCCAGCTACATGCTGCTAACATCAGTAACTTACTAAGAAGTAAAAGATGAACACAACAACTACTTGTCATATAAAGCTAGCCATAGAAGTTCATATACAGTATTTCTGTCATGCCAGGTTTACTTTATAAGCCAGAAATCAAATATATGGGGTCTGCTTACAATTTTATATCTTAAAAATATCACACTTATACTTTAGCCCAAATACTAAACTCTCATTTAAGCTTTAATAGAAAACAAAAGTAATTTTCAATATTTTTAAATCTGTGGCTTTCATTAAAATAGTACCTGGTGACCCTGTCATGAAGTTGTGCAGGCATGTCCTGTTATAAGATGACAACGTTCCGTCTCCAGGGCCGGTGCAAGGATTTTTGTGTACTTAGGTGAAGGTGCATTTTACCTCCGTCCCTCGCATCCTGGCGTCCTAAGGCAGCTGCCTAAGCAGCCTTGAGCCTCCTGGATATGTACCAGACTACCTTGAAATGGGGGAAGGAAAAGAAACACTGGTGAACCCCTCTCTGCTGCAATCCAGCAAAGTAATCTTTAATAGGTTAATGATCATGTAGTGGGGGATGGTGGGGGTGGGGGGTCAGTGTAAAGGATCAGAACCACAATCGGGTTCAGGTTGGATGTCTGCTGCTGTTCCTAATTATGAAGTGTAGATACGTGCATGTAGAGAGAAAGGGAGTAATCACACTGACTCTACTCAGTTCAATCACTTTGTTATCTCTGTTTATTGCAAGGCGGTGCCCAGCCTTCTATGCACAAAGAACAATAGAGTATATGTCACTACTATGCAAATGTAGTCAGTCTTAAAAGCACATCTTGATTAGCTGAAATGCAGGAACTCGCTTGATTGTCGATCTCTGTTCACTCTTTACTTCCTCATACCTCCAGTCTCTTCTGGAGCGTAGTCACCAGGATGTAGACCCCATCCTAATTCTGAAGCAAAGCTAAGCTGTATACTATATAATAAGTAAGGAGTTGCATAGAAACATGTATACACATAAGAAAATAGGCATTTTCTGATTATTATTTTCCTGACACAAGCACGACAGCATATACGCATGGGCTGGCTCCGCCCCCACGCCCAGTTCCAGGATTCGGTTACACTATAAAGTCAAACACCTCCCACCAGGCCTCATTCTCCTTTTTTTCCTCACTGCTCAGCTGGTTACACTGATGCTGAAAGGCAGAAATTTTTATTTTTCCCTCACCTTGCCGGATTCATCTGGCCAACCGCGCAGGTTCAAACTCTCCTGTTAGCGACGCTCCCCACTGTACAGGGAGTAAATCTTCCTATATGGGGGAGGCCTCCCCCTCCCCATGTTCCAGGGATTGGGGGGGGTGGAAGGCGGCTGGTCTCTAAGGATTGCTTCCTCATCATGTCTCCATGGATGGACTTTCAGTGGACTTCCTGTCGGCCATAGGGCATGGAGTTGGTAAGGCACCACATGGTGCACAAATCGATAGTATGCAGCTACATTTATGTGATTAGAAGTCTGCAGGTATATGCGATTAACCTGCACCTCTAAACAGAGATCACAAGGTGAAGACTGCTGTTTGGCCATGGTGTCAGTTCAGGCTGTTGTTGTGCCTGCAGGACTGCTAATGATTAGGCTGATAACAGGTGTTGGCTGTGCTGCGCTGAGCTGAATCTTTTGCATGAACTGAGCAAGGGTTGTCTTGGTAGGCTTCATGCAATGTGTTTGTGATCTAATGCTTGGTTGCGATAATATCCACTGCAGTACATTGTCTAAGGTAGGTAAGCTACTAGTGCCAATTATATGGGGTCTGTTAACCCTACTGCTTCCGTGTGATTTATAAATGATGCAGCAGAACCAGTAACTGACATATGTACTGACAGCTATTGCTTACATGTTAGTTTTATGCACAGATCCTGTGATTGTTAGCATCAATTCATGTCACTTTGGCTTGAGATGCCTTACACCTCACCTACATTTTCAAGGGGATCTATTTGCTGCTGGTAGTCGGGGACTCCTGGGGTGCTGCGACTGGCTGCGACTAGCTGGCTGCGGGCTCTGGGACCTCTGTGCTGGGGGCAGATGGTATCCTCCATAAGGATATATGGTGTTCTGACTCTGCAAAGGGCTGCAGGGGAGTATGTGGTCTGGGGCCTACAGTCGCATCACCCTGAACGCACCAGATCGCATTTGATCTGGGAGACTAAGCAGGGTCGGACCTGGTTAATGACTGGATGTGAGACTGCCTGGAGATGCCAGGACCAAGTGGGGACTCGATTTTATGATCACCATATTAGAGACCTTCATAACAAGTAAGGTCGTCATTTGATGATGTTCATTGAATTAGCGTATAGGTGGACGCCACATAGGATGTTGAGGACCGTAGAGGTCCGTCAGAGTGTAGGTCAGTAATTGGTCCAGGCTGGGACGAATCAGAGGGTCTAGTTTACGCTAGACCACGCAAGTCCCACTACGCTGACATCCGGGGTCTGGTGTATGAGGGGACGTCGGGAAACGTCTCAGTCTTGTGGTATATAGGAATACCTCCTATGGTAGACGGGGGTCGTGTCTCCAGGGTCTCGGGCGTC
>BLSH010385087.1:62421-75199 GCA_018402905.1 Glandirana rugosa | reverse complement strand
CTGGTCCATTCTCCTCTGCAACTTTTTTAGGCTGTACATAGAAATGGGGAGCAACTAGTTCACTACCCCCTTGATACAGCTTGGAGAAAGGCAGTCAGGCACTAACTATCCCTATAACCCTATAGGACTGTGAAACTATGGACAGGGAGTGACTGTAGAAGGAAGTGAAGGGTTTATCCTCTTCCATCATAAGGGGGTCCTCCTCTTCTTGGTGGAGAAATGTAGGTGTGCTGTTGTCTACAGCCTTGCTCATTAACTTCTTTACAAATGGTAGAATACAGCATACAATCAGGGCTAAAAGGACTAGGATTATTAATACCGTTACCCCTATCTGGATGAGCACCTTTTGCCACCCACTCATCCAGCTAAAATATTGATCCCATGTGTCTGTGACACCTGAGTTCCTTTTCAGTTCCACTGACAGGTCCTCTAATTTCTCAGTGGCTAATGTATCTTTACCATTCAGGCAAGTGTTGTCAGGGATATAGGTACAACACATCCCTGTACCTTCTAACAAATGCCCCCCTTCTCTGCTAGAACCATGTCCAGGGCCATTCTATTCTGAAACGTCATGTAGGATGTGGGGCCCAACTGGTCAGCAATCCCCTGTAGGGCATCCCTGGTATAATTCACAAATCTTTGCTGATTATAGTAGATGTAATTTATCCAACCTACATTCTTGTTGACAGTGATTATTGGTATTAGGGATTCAAAGCCTGCTTTTACCTGGTCTCTGGCTTTAAACTCATCAGGGACCCTCCTTGGGACTCCAATGACATCTATATATACATGAGGGTCAAAGCTTCCAGGAAGAGTTTTCCATTTCCTCTTCCAGCTAGGCGCTGGGTCAGGGTATGCATTAGGGTTTTTTCCTGCTAAGATATGGAGAGGCATGATAGCTTTTGCAAGGGCACATTCACCAGTCCAGGTTCCCTCTAATTTTGTTCTAATTTTCAGGTCCCCACAGATCCAGTATATGTCACCAAGGGAAAGGGTTTGCTTTTGTACCTGCTCCCCTGAGACCCTACTATAAGTGGAACAGTAACCTTTGGTGAAATTGCCCAGGAATCTTCCTCTGCCCTTATAATTGGCGTAGCAGGTGTAATTCCCCGGGTAAATAGTGATACCCTCACTAGGCTTTGGTGCTTTGGTAACTATGGGATACTCCTTTTTCCATTTTTCACATGTGGAATGATCGGTGGTTGTGTTAGTGTACAGACTAAGGAAACACTCTTCACTTTCTTCAGGAATTTGTAGAGGGACCGTACCTAGGTGTGGCCTGGCACTGCCGCAGACATAGCAGTTGCTTTTGTTATGTGATTAGCACTGAATCTCATCCCATTCAAGCCACAGGTTGATATCAGAGAGACCAGTTTCTGTTGCCATGGTGTCCTCGAAGGTGGGATTTGCTATTGCCACCATGTCTCCTAGGGTGCGGATGGAGGGTCTGAGAGGGTTAGCAATCAGTTGGATTGGTTGCCAATCTGTTGAATTATACATGTCCTTTAGTTGGAACTTTCCCAGCGGCCCTCCTACACCCCCTGACAACCATGTTCCTAACACATATATACCGGCATCACCGGGGCTAGGGTTCTCTATAGTTAGGGTAAGTAGCATGTTGTGGCCTGTTCTTCCAGCGGACAGGCATGTACCTGTTTTTAACAGGGGCATCCTTTTTAACAAGGATTTCCCATTCTTATCTGTTTTATTCAGTGCACTCTGTGGTTGGTACCCCCAGTCTACTCCTTTATTCCACCCCACCGACCCCCAATAGTCACAGTTCTGTCCCCAGTAACTATCTATGACACATATATAGGTGGATACATACCACGACCTGCATCCAGGGGTGTTATACAAATTACCTTGCCAGGCAGCACCTGAGGAACAGGAGACCATGTTGCAGTAATCAAAGGTGAAAGTGGCCACATGTGTGTTGGATGAGTTGTACCAAATTGTATAATACCCTCCTTTTTTATGATGGCCACTTTTTGAGCTACCACCAACCCAGCCAGAAAAAGGATATACAAGATGGACATCATGGTGCAGGCAGTGTCTTGTTCTCAGGGGTTGGGACTTTCTTGCAGTGGGAGGCATGTATCCAGGTGCTTTTCCCTTCTAGCTTGACTGATGTAGCTGTGGTCAACAGCACCTGGAATGGTCCTTCGAATCGGGGATCAAGTGAATTTTTCCTCGTGAATTTCTTCACTAACACCCAGTCTCCTGGCTGAAGACTGTGGGTTCCCGAGTCTGTCTCTGGATCTGGAATGGAGGAAAATACTCTAGAATAGATATTGGTTAATTCTCTAGACAAATGTGTGACAAATGTGCTAGTTAACACATCAGATTGTAACTGCAACTGCTGTGGGAAGTAACAACCAAATCTGGGGGCTGACCCAATCAATATTTCGTAAGGGGACAGGGCATGTTCCTCCTGGGGAGAGTATCTGACACTGAATAGGGCCATGGGCAAACTGTCTGGCCAACACATGTTAGTCTCTTGGGTCATCTTTAACATCCTGTTTTTTAGAGTCCCATTCATCCTTTCCACCTTCCTGCTGCTTTGAGGTTGGTATGGGGTATGTATAGCTAACTGAACCCCCAGTGCTGCCCAAATCTCTTTTGTAAGGGTTGCTGTGAAGGCTGGGCCCTGATTGCTTTCTATCACCTCTGGGACCCCAAATCTACATACTATCTCACTCAGTAGTTTCTTAGCCGTGGTCTTGGCTGTCATGTTTGTAATGGCGTAGGCTTCTGGCCAGCCAGAGAACATGTTCACCACCACTAAGGCATATTCATATGGACCACTTTTTGGCATCTGTATATGATATCAACCTGTATCCTCTGGAACGGATAGAGGGGTTTCGCCAAATGCTTCTGCGGTATCTTTTCTGTCCTCCCCGGATTGCATTTTGCACATACTGCACACGAGGCGCAGTAATTTCTAGTTAATATAGTTATCCCTGGGGCCCAGTAATATTTGCTGATCAGTGAATTCATTAAGTTCTTAGAGAGATATGCAGGTCTGTGCTCCCATTGGACAACTGCTGGATACATATATTTTGGTAAACAAGTTTTCCCTTTCATCAAATACAGATCTCCATCGTAGTCTGCTCCTTTATCGATCCATTCCAACTGTTCTTCTGTGTAAGCAGCGCCTTGCATAGAGGCTAGGTATTGCTTGTTGGAGGGCACATGCACTGCTAAAGGCATCTGTGCTGAGGATTCACACTCTTCTCCGGCCACTTTGGCCGTTTTTTCGTTGGTTCTTTGCTGCTTGTTTGGCAGCTATATCCGCCAAGTGTTTCCCTCTGGCTTCTTAAGAATTCAGTTTGTCATGTGCTTTAACCTTCAAGACAGCCACTTGGTCAGGCAGGAGTAGTGCATCCATTAAATCCTTGATGGCTGGGCCGTGTTTCACCGGTGTTCTGGCCACTGTCAGAAACCCTCTGATCTTCCAAATGATACTGATGTCATGCGATACAGAAAGGGCGTACCTTGAGTCTGTGTAGATGTTTACTCTTCTGCTATCTTACAAGCCATAGTAAGGGCTTGGAGTTCGGCTTCCTGAGCAGATACAGTCGGTGGAAATGCTCCTGCTTGTACAATTTCAAATTTAGAAGTCACAGCATAACCTGTGTGGTACTTGCCTCCTTCATCTGCATATCTGGAGCCGTCCACAAAAGTTTGTAGTCAGGGTTTTCCAGAGGAATTTCACTCACTGTAGGGAAATGTGTGGTTTCCATGCACATCATTTCAAGGCAGTCATGTGGAGTAGTCCAAGGGTCTCCTTCTTCACCTTCTCCTTTTTGTCCCCCCTCAAAAAATGGCAGAAGGGTGGCCGGGTTGAGAGTGAGACACCTTTTGAGGGTCACATTGTCAGGAAGGAGGAGGGAGATTTGCAACCATAGATGTCTGGACAGGTGTCAGGGTTGCACCTGATTCAAGATGGCAGCAATGTCATGCGGTGCAGGGGGTGTGCTAAAACGAGATCTGAAGTTTTGTCCAGCAGTGC
This sequence comes from Glandirana rugosa, assembly GCA_018402905.1. Lineage (NCBI taxonomy): Eukaryota > Metazoa > Chordata > Amphibia > Anura > Ranidae > Glandirana > Glandirana rugosa. The sequence continues at coordinate 71,187 of BLSH010385087.1, read as the reverse complement.
TTGGGCAGCAAAAACAGCTCTTAACCACTTGCCGACGGCTGATCGGCATTTTACGGCGACAAGGTGGCTCTGTAACAGGAATTGCCGTCATATGACGACGGCCGCGAGATCGCGCCCAGTGAGCACGCGCGCGCCGCCGAAGGCGCGCCCGCGCGCTCATGCCCCCCCCCGGAGTGAAAGAACCGAGGTCCGTGTAAATAAACACGAACCTCCATTCTGTGAGGGGGGAAGGGCTGTGATCACAGCCTTCCTCTACACGGAAGCTGTGATCGCTTCCCTTCCCCAGCTAGGGCAGTCCCCTCACAGTTAGAACACGCTCAGGGAACACTGTTAACCCTTAGAGCGCCCCCTGCAGGTTTACCCCTTCACTGCCAATGGCATTTACACAGTAATCAGTGCATTTTTATAGCACTGATCGCTGTATAAATGCCAATGGTCCCAAAAAAGTGTCAAAATGGTCCGACATGTCCGCTGAAATATCGCAGTACCGCTAAAAATCGCAGATCGCCGCCATTACTAGTAAAAAATAAAAAAAAATAAAAACCCCAGAAATGAATTCTCATCATCCGTAAACGCGACCACTTTTGCGCAAACCAATCAATAAACGCCGATTGCGATTTTTTTTTATCACAAATATGAGGAAGAATATAAATCGGCCAAAACCGATGAAAAAACATTTTTTTTATATTTTTTTTGGATTTGTATTTTAGCAAAAAGTAAGAATTTTTTTTTTTTTTGCAAAATTGTCGCTCTTCTTTTGTTTATAGCGGCGATCAGAAATGACGCAGAGATGATCAAATACCACCAAAAGAAAGCTCTATTTGTGGGAAAAAAAGGACGCAAATTTTGTTTGGGTACAACGTCGCACGACCGCGCAATTGTCAGTTAAAGCGACGCAGCGCCGAATCGCAAAAAGGGCTCTGGTCCTAAAGGGGGAAATCCTTCCGGTCCTTAAGTGGTTAAACAGGAAGGGCCACCCCTAGCCACAGGGTCCAAGTGGCAAGAATAGTACCCAATGGGTCTAGTCCGAGCTAGTCCGAGGAGCTAGGACTCCTGTGATGTGGCCTTCCTTTTCTGACACAAACAGTTTGAAGAGTTTCCCATAATCTGGGAGGCCCAGGGCAGGGGTGGTGGATATTACTTGCTTCAGCAGAATAAAGTTATCCAGGGCCTCGCTTGACAGAGTAAATTGCACAGACTTGAGAGCATCATAGAGTGGTTGCATGAGGATCGATGCATCAGGGATCCACGCCCTGCAGTAAGATATGAGTCCAAGAAAGGCATGCAGTTGTTTAGCTGCTTTTGGTTGGGGAATATTCTGGATTGCAGCTACTCGGTCCGATGTGATATGTCTTGTGCCCTTGGAAATTCAGTGGCCCAAAAAGGTGACTGTCTTGGAACACCACTGCAATTGGTCTTTGGAGGCCTTACAGCCTTATTCCACAAGGTAGCATAGCAGACTTTCTGAATTTTCTTCTGCAGCGGGTTGGTCATCTGCACAGAGGAGAAGATCGTCCACATATATGAGGAGAGTCACTGCAGGGTGTTCTTTCTGCCATGTATCAAGTATGGAGGCTATGGCTTTGGCAAACTGACTCAGAGAATTTTCGCCCCTTGTGGCATAACTGTCCAGGTGTACTGCTGCCCTTCATGGGAGAAAGTGAAGAGGTACCTTACACTGTAGAAGGCATTTGCCAGGTCCACTACAGTGAAGTTCTCAGCCGTTGGAGGAACACCTGATAACAAGGTGTGTGGATTTGGCACAATTGGGGTATCCAACACTGTGGCTTTGTTAACTGCTCGCAGATCCTGCACCATCCTGTGCTTGTCAGGTTCTCCCTTAGGTGTTTTCTTCTTGACAGCAAAAAGAGGTGTATTGCACGATGAGGTACAAGGCATCATTCTGGACCAAAACAGCTACATGTTTTGAGATAGCTGCAGATTGCGCCAACTTAAGTGGGTATTGTGGTTTATGGGGCAATGATGCGCCCTCTTTGAGCTTGACTGAAACTGGTGGCACTTTTAAGTGACCGATGTCTTCCGGTCCTGCGGACCATAGGCACGCAGGGATTCCGTCAAGTACTTCCTGCGGTATTGAACTTGAAGTTATTGCTTCATGAAGTGTCATCATGAGAGGCAGAGAACACAAGGCAGATACGTCTTCTAAGGAGTATGTAACTTCACACCCCCTTCAGGCATGAAAATGATTGAGGCCTGTAGTCTGGACAGCACATCAGCTCCTAGCAGATTCAAGGGACATGTAGAGGACACCACAAATCTGACAAGCAAATCAGGAAATGTCCCCACTTGAAGTGGCTCAGTAAGTGGACTGGAGGGGGGCACCCTGTCTACCCCCACGCAGGAAACATCATAGTGGAAAGAAAAGAATTATCAGGCAGGTCCTCGGCCCTCAACATGCTTCGGGCTGCACCCATGTCCACAAGAAAGGTGGTAAGTTTTCCCTGTATAGGTAACATGACCTTAGCAAGGGGACCCCCAGTTTCATTTGAGGACACTGCCATAAGGGTTGACACGGGTTTGCCTATTTCCTAGCGAGAGTTGGAGCATGGTGGTGGTGGTGGTGGATGTCTGCGTTGCCCTTCACGGGGATCCTTGTCTTGTCTGGGATGTCTTGGGATTCTACATTCCCTCCTATAGTGTCCTCACCTCCCACAGCTGTAACAGGTGATCCTTTCCCTGATATTGGGCAGTGGTGGTGGATGAGTGTAGGTGGGATCTTCGTCATGGGCTACCATGAAGGGAGTTGTTTTTTTCCCTTTTTGGTTTTCTATACCTCTGCCCACCAACAGTAAATCGGACATCTTCATAGAGCGGTATTCAGGGCGGGCCACCATCGGGCCTTTTCTGATATCCTCTTTGTGCCCTGAAACAAAAGCAGTTTGATAACATGTGCTTGTATGCCTTTTCATAGTGAGAGAAGCTCAGATCATCAAGATCATCAAAGGCCTGTATGAGTCTGGCATGATACTTCTCCATAGACTCCCCTTTATCTTGGATAATATCTTGGATTGTGGTAGACTGATCCGCCAATTTCTCCTTTGCCCAGTCATGGAGTTGGGCACAGAACTCCACACCTGAGGCATAGGAAGTGGCACTTATCAGTCAGGCATCAATGAAGGCCGCCTGCATTACTGGCCAAAAGACATGTCCTGCTTTAATTTGGCATAGGCTGATCAAGTCTCTCCAGGCAGCTGAGTAAGTTTCTTGTATCTGCACTCTCCTGCAGTAGAAGGGCATTGGCTGTTTCTCTGGGTCAAGCAGACTTGTCACTAAGGTCGCTGCTTATGATGGGGTAAAAGAGACATACATCACCGATGCCCCTTCTGGTAACCGAGACTGGTGTGGGACGGGGACTGACGAGGGGCACTGTTCCTTACAGTTGCCAGCATATGCTTGAAGCTCCCTCTAAACTGTGTGTCCTGAGCCGGATTGGGGGTTAAATCAATGGTTGGCCTTGCTGCCTGCTGTTGGTCTTCCCACTCGGACACTTCCCCATCATTAGTATATCCGACCTGTGAAAGTGGCGCTTCCGTATTGGGGAAGACGGGAGTGTGGCAGGAACCATCCTGGTTTAAAACAGGGAGAACTGGGTATAGGCCATGGTTGGGCCTTTCGGGTGTATCAAGATGGCCACCTGCAGGAAGTGCACTGGGCTGGGCAGGAAGTGAAGGTATGGGTGCATCAAGATGGCCACCTGCAGGAAATGCACTGGGCTAGGCAGGAAGTGAAGGTATGGGTGCATCAAGATGGCCACCTGCAGGAAGTGCACTGGGCTGATCAGGAAGTGAAGGTATGGGTGCGGTAAGATTGCTGCCACAGGAAGTTGTCACAGTGGATTGTGCTTGGGCTGAGGTGGTGAGATGAAAGTGGGCATTAGGTGGAGGGCAGGGTTGTCCCTCCCCTCCTTTTTTCCAAATTCCATAGGGCGGTGGCTCAGACACATTATCAATTTTGTGGTACACATATATAATACAATCGCCATCTTTCTGCATTTCCTCTATCCAACCTTCTTTATGCAATGCTCTGGCAGTTCTATACCAAGCCTCCGCTACATCCAGCAAGCCTTTATCACACAGAATTCCTCTCTGTTTCTTTATCAGCGTACGCCACTCCTCCGCCTGCAGTCTAGCAGCACGGTCTTTCAATTGATTGCCTTCTCTCTGTTCCACAATCTCACATGCTAACATTCCCTTCTCTGGCTTGGTTATCTTCTGACCCATGTTCCCCTCCTCTCTCTGGGCCTCCCAACTTGTATCCAAGCCCCCTCACCCTATTCTGTTCTTCCGCTGCAGTCTCAGCTGACGGCTTCAGGGGGGAGTACAGGCAACTAATGGGTTGATATCCCTCCTCTACTGCTTTCTGTTCTATCTCCTCGAGGGTCTGCCCAAACCCCCATCTAACAGGACAATGTACGTTTAATCTCAGAAAATACAAATCAGGGTGGTGAGGAGCAGCGGCTAATGGCCCAACTGATCCTTCATGTAGCCGCCTTCCCTCACTTTCACCAGTCCTCAACCCCTCTGTATGCCAAACAGTAATCCACAAATACACTCAGAACAGGACATTACCCTTGCCGTCTCTTGCACTGCAAAGCCTCAGCAGCTGAGCTAACCCTCAGAGGTCTCAACCCTGAGTCACCGTCCATAGACGCTTGTTGCAAGGTTCTGTCTTCTCAGGGGCCAACAGCTCACCTGAGTCAGGACACTCAATTGCAACTATACTTCCAGTCTGTTGAGTCGTCTGAGCAGCTGGGCTAACCCTCAGGGGCCTCAACCTCGAGTCACCATCCGTAGATGCCTGTTGCAAGGTTCTGTCTTCTCAGGGGCCAACAGCTCATCTGAGTTAGGACACTCAATTGCAACTATACTTCCAGTCTGCTGAGTTGCAATCCTTCAGGACAACAGACACTGAACAAATAATACACAGTCAGCAGAGATCCAGTGGCAGGTTTGTTAAACAGCCCCAGGCGAGGAATAAAGATTACCTGCCTCTAGACGACCTCTGGGAGCCAGCAAGTCCGGCGGCCAGACTGGACAGAAACAAGTCGTACAGTGGTAAGAGTTAATGTACCTACCATACTCTCAGGGTTGCGCAAGCACCTTGGTCTGTCGGGATCAGGCACTCAGTCCCTCGGTCGCGGTCTCCTTCGGTCCGAACTTGGGGCCCCACGTTCGGGCGCCAGCTCTAAAGGATCAGAACCGCAATCAGGTTCAGGTTGGATGTCTGCTGCTGCTCCTAATTATGAAGTGTAGATACATGCATGTAGAGAGAAAAGGAGTAATCACACTGACTCTACTCAGTTCAATCACTTTCTTATCTCTGTTTATTGCAAGGTGTTGCCCAGCCTTTTATGCACAAAGAACAATAGGTCACTACTATGCAAATGTAGTCAGTCTTAAAGGCACATCTTGATTGGCTGAAATGCAGGAACTTGCTTGATTGTCGATCTCTGTTCACTCTTTACTACATCATACCTCCAGTCTCTTCTGGGGCATAGTCACCAGAATGTAGACTCCATCTTAATTCTGAAGCAAAGCTAAGTTGTATACTATATAATAAATAAGGCGTTGCATAGAAACATAATATATACACATAAGAAAATAGGCATTTTCTGATTATTATTATATTCACTACATTCCTTCACATCAGCAGTAGGGTTACCATCTCATCCTTTTAAAACCAAACACACTAATTAATCATTCTGGGGCTGATTAAGGTGGTAATTAAACTCAAATGGTGCCTTATCTGCGTTAAATTAGCCTCAGAATCTGTGTAATTAATATGTGTTTGGGTTTAAAGGGATGAGGTGGCAACCCTAGTCAGCAGCTCTAGTGTGCTCTGGTATATGGAGGTGATATGGGTATACTGTATACTGTGGGATCAGCCTTCCTAGGCAGGATGTTTGGATCTCAGCACCTCCTTTACCAGGGATAGATGGTGTATGTTTCCCCCTCTGTCCGCTGATGTTTCACTGTTTAATGCTTTCTCCCTCCTGATCTACTTATATACTGTACGTGCTTGGGGTTCTGTCCTTTGTCTGCCTAGTGTAGAGCTCTCTAGCCCAGTGGGGGGAACATTCAGTGTCCAGTGTCCTGTTCTGTGGTGTTGCTAGCTGCCCCCATGTGCTGTGGTAAACCTTCCACAAATGCCCTGGTTCCCAATTTCATGCCGAATGTCCTGGCTCTCTCCCCTCCTGCTTTTGCTGCTGCTGCTAGATCTGCACTGCAGACAAACACAATAAAGTCAGACTGGGCTTTAAGAGGAAGTTAACCCAGATTGGGTTTACTTCTTCAATATAACCCTGTAAAGTAGAAGCATAATGGACTACTATGCATCACATAGTAGCCAATTATGTGCCACTTATCTGGAAACGAAGCCTGCGGCATCCAGCGATATCCCCGCTCCTGGCCGCGTCCATCTTCTGCCCCTCTTCCTTCCGGGGGCGCGGCTCTGGCTCTGTGACTGGCACATGCGCGTAGGAGCCGCCAGTCATGGCACAGGGTCAGTGGAGAAACGGCACGGAGGCCGCTTCTTCACTGCGCATGTGCCGACATGACTTTGGCACATGCAAAACACTGCATATCTCCTGAACCGTACAGGTTTGGGAGATATGCAGTGCACCTACAGGTAAGCCTTATTCTAGGCTTACCTGTAGGTTAAAGTGGTTGTCACAGGTTGACAACCATTTTAACTGGGCATGGAGTGGATTCTCAGCAGGGGGATGTGAGAAGTGGAGTCCTGGCTGGCACTCAGACCAGAGCTGAGACAAAAGTTATCCAGAGCCCAGGGCAAAGATGCCAAACAATCAGGAGTCCTCCTCATTTAACATTAGAGTTCCCCTTTACATCAGGGTTCCCTTTCACATCAGCATTGTGTAAATCAGAAGCCCCCCTACATCAAGGATCCCCTTTACATCAGGAGTCTCCCTTTGCCATCAAGAGTCTCCTTTTACCATCAGGAGTCCTCCTTTCACATTAGAATCCCCCATTACATCAGTAGTCCCCCTTTAACATCAATAGTCCCCATTTACATCTGGAGTCTTCTTTTCATATTAGAATCTCCCTTCATATAAGGAGTTCACCCCTTAAATCAGGCATCCCCACTTATAGAAAGAACCCTCCCTTAGCAAAGCTGGAACTGAGCATGGTGGGGAGGTGGAGGAGGAAAGCAGAGAACAGGTATGGCTGATCGTGGGGGAAAGATAGCTACGCTACACCAGAGGGAGAAATCCAGAGGCACCTTGCAGCTCCCTATGGTCGGCCCTGGTGGCAGAAATGGGGGTACTATAGCACCCCCTTGGCAACACCCCTGGCTGAGGAAGGAGAGGAGGCGGACTTGTGGAGAAGGAGAGGAAAACAATGCAGGGAGAGGAACCCTGGCTAAGCCCTAAGGCTGTGCTGCTTTATGAAGTGGGCAGACTCGATGGACTACTGGACTAGTCAGTCTTTTTCTGCCGTCACTTTTCTATGTTTCTATGAAGTTGCCAGGTCTGTCCGTCTCTGTTTCCCAGGACGTGCTCCTGCATTGCCATCCTGTTTCATAGGTTTTCAAGATTACGAGTGGCTATTTAATTACACATTATACTGGTATGGCCCACTGTTGTCACCATCAGGAAACTAAGGCTGTGCTGCTTTATGAAGTGGGCAGACTCGATGGACTACTGGACTACTCAGTCTTTTTCTGCCGTCACTTTTCTATGTTTCTATGAAGTTGCCAGGTCTGTCTGTCTCTGTTTCCCAGGACGTGCTCCTGCATTGCCATCCTGTTTCATAGGTTTTCAAGATTACGAGTGGCTATTTAATTATACATTATACTGGTATGGCCCACTGTTGTCACCATCAGGAAATTGCCCGAGGAGATGCAATCCATCCATAAACCATGCTTGTAGAGAGGATTTTTCTACTGGAAATTATCAGAAATAAGATGCAAAAAAGGCTGATAAGAGTGAGAATAGTATTTATTATAAAACAGAAATGGTTTATGCATGTATCAGTTGAAATAAGTAATTGTGGATAAATATTGGTTAAAGATATAAGGTTAAAGTGGTAGTAAACCCATGCATTTAACAGGTTAAAAACCAGTCACTTTTCCGGCACGTGCCGGAAATGTAACACTCCCATTGGTTGTGCTCTAAACCAAACTGTCAAACCATCCAATGGCTGGTGACATAGCTGATCACATGTGCAGCATCATGACAGTTGTAGATTAAACAGAGGCCAAGATGGCAGCTTCCTTGGCTGAAAATGATAGGAGGGTTTACTACCACTTTAAGAATTAGCAGATATTGTATTGTCCAGATGTGATGCTTTGCAAAATTTGAGCTGCCTATTATTATGGATGGCCCCTGCACTTTCAGGCTGTCACCTTGTGTTGGACTTAGGAGGTGTTGTAAGGAAGTGGCTTACCCATGCTCCTTGTTTTTTTTTTTTTTTTTCAAATATTTTATTGATTTTCAAGTTTACATTGTCATTACCAACATTGGCAGATGTTACATTGCGTTCAAAGGTATTGCATGCCTTAATGCCAAGATATTGTATAAAGGGTTATGTTATGTTAAATGAATCATCTATATCTAGGTTTGAATAAAACTTGGTGGCTGGGGACCAGCGTACGAGGAGTGTTCAGGTTTAGAATATGCCAATTGATGAATCCCCAATTTAGGACTTCAAGCTATCTGCCCGCCATCGGATAATGGAGGGGGGGGGGGGAGGAGATAGGGTAAATGGGGGGGGGGGAGTCATTCTT
>BLSH010385087.1:11306-33662 GCA_018402905.1 Glandirana rugosa | reverse complement strand
CTGGAAACTCTCCCGTTTGAACTAGGAGATGGAGATGATTTTTGAAAAATAATGTGTCACTTACAGCAACAGCTGGCCCTATAGGAGTGGGCAATGGTTTTGGAACAAGAATCTGTCCCTCTAAGCAGAAGCCTCTACCTAGTGCAGTCAGATCACTCAAAGCAGCAGTATGTGAAATCTCAAATTACTCCCACAATATGATCGTTGTGTACGATCCCACAATCTGATCGTTGTGTACGAACGTACGATTGTTTCGTTAGACAGAGTTTAATCTGCAATCTCCAACTCTAAGCAGCAGTATTTGAAATCTCAAATTCCCCCAACAATCTGATCGTTGAGCACGATCGTGGCGATTGTTGTTTTATGCAGAGTTTGATCTGCAACTCAAAGCAGCGGTATTTGAAATCTCAAATTCCTCCAACAATCTGATCGTTGAGCACGATCGTAGGGATCGTTGTTTCATGCAGAGTTTGATCTGCAACTCAAAGCAGCGGTATGTGAAATCTCTAATTTCTGCTATCTGTCCTCAGAGCAACAGCACAGACAGCAGTAGTAAAATAATCTATCTCAGGATGCAGGATCAGATCTTAAAATGTCTTAAAATGTCTCTATTCTCTCCCTCACGCTGTCAGCTTCCTTCCCCTACACTAACCCAAGAGCATGTGACTGCAGCACTACGTGACTCCAGCTTATAAAGAGGCTGGGTCACATGATGCACTGGCCAATCACAGCCATGCCATTAGTAGGCATGGCTGTGATGGCTTCTAAGGGCAAATCAGTGAAACGCTTGTTGATTGGCTGCCCTGCAGCTTCTCAACACATGGAGTAAAATAGCAGAACCCCGGACCGAACCCAAATGATTTTTGAAATAGCCGGGTCCGGGTCCGTGCCCCGGACACTCGAAAGTTCGGTACGGACCCGAACGTTACAGTCCGGGTTCGCTCAACACTAATGCTAAGCCATAAGCAAGAACCACTCCTCTTCCTCCTCCTGTAGAGTCACTGGTCCCATCCCTCATTAGTCATTCCTTCAGTAAAGGCGACCAGGCTATGCAAACAAGGGAGTAACAATCTGGGGTAACAAAAAACTCAGTTCCAAACTCACATTGCATTTAATTGCTTAGCATTGTAAATTCCCAGTGTTGCGCTTATAAGTGTATAGGCCTCATGCCTGTTTGATGTGTTGCGTCATATCTCTCACCTTGGTATCCTGTCATTAGTCCTCTGTAGGGATGAGCTCCTGGTTCGAGTCGAACTTACGTTCGACTCAAACATCGTTTGGGTTTTCCCGAACATTATGGGGCGTTCGCGGAACTTTGCGCACCCCTTAATGCATTCAAATGGCGGCGGAATGCCGCCTGCTGATTGGCTAAAGCATGCACATGACCTGCATCCTTTGGCCAATCAGCAGGCGGCCTGCGGTGAGAGTTTGATTGGTTAAAGGCAGGGTGCCTTAACCAATCACTGCGCAGCAGCCTCAATCCACACCCCCCACTATATAAAGCCGCTTGTACGTCTACTGAGTTTGTCGTTTACTGTCTGTCTTGCCTTTTGGCCTCTATTATGTTGGGAGAACCATCCGAGCTTTGCAAAAAAGATTCAGAGAACATCGGAGGTTTGTTGAGGGTGGGAGTGACAAACACAGTGTCCCCTGCAACTTCAAAGAATTCCATGCCCAATCCTCTGGTGGACTTAGAGTTTGGATCATAGAGTCTATACCAGCTTCCTTCCTACTGGCAGAGCTTTTCAAATGGCTCTACTGACAGGAAACTTATTGGATCTGCCAACTAGATTTACTTTCGCCGGGGGGGGCTTGAATGAAGAAATTGAGACTAACGCCCTGGTTTAAGTTTAATATCATATTTTTTATAGTTACCACCTGTCTAGGACACAGTTATTCACTTTTATGTTTTAGGATCCACCGGGCCCTTAAGGTCTGTCTCGTTTTTCTATAATGGCACACAGTAAGTAATATCTTTGCGTAATAGTATATAAGTGTACATATGCATAATATATATATATATATATATATATATATATATATATATATATATATACAGTATCTCACAAAAGTGAGTACACCCCTCACATTTTTGTTAATATTTTATTATATCTTTTCATGTGATGACTGAAGAAATTACGTTTTGCTACAAAGTAAAGTAGTGAGTGGACAGCTTGTATAACAGTGTAAATTTGCTGTCCCCTCAAAATAACTCAACACACAGCCGTTAATGCCTAAACTGCTGGCAACAAAAGTGAGTACACCCCTAAGTGAAAATGTCCAAATTGGGCCCAATTAGCCATTCTCTGGTGTCATGCGACTTGTTAGTGTTACAAGGTCTCAGGTGTAAATGGGGAGCGGGTGTGTTAAATTTGGTGTTATCGCTCTCACTCTCTCATACTGGTCACTGAAAAATTCAACATAGCACCTCATGGCAAAGAACTCTCTGAGGATCTGAAAAAAAGGATTGTTGCTCTACATAAAGATGGCCTAGGCTATAAGAAGATTGCAAGACCCTGAAACTGAGCTGTAACACAGTGGCCAAGACCATACAGCGGTTTAACAGGACAGGTTCCACTCAGAACAGGCCTCGCCATGGTCGACCAAAGAAGTTGAGTGCCCGTGCTCAGCGTCATATCCAGAGGTTGTCTTTGGGAAATAAATGTATGAGTGCTGCCAGCATTGCTGCAGAGGTTGAAGGGGTGGGGGGTCAGCCTGTCAGTGCTCAGACCATACGCTGCACACTACATCAAATTGGTCTGCATGGCTTTCGTCCCAGAAGGAAGCCTCTTCTAAAGATGATGCACAAGAAAGCCTGCAAACAGTTTGCTGAAGACAAGCATACCAAGGACATGGATTACTGGAACCATGTCCTGAGGTCTGATGAGACCAAGATAAACATATTTGATTCAGATGGTGTCAAGCGTGTGTCGCGGAATCCAGGTGAGGAGTACAAAGACAAGTTTGTCTTGTCTACAGTCAAGCATGCTGGTCATGGTCTGGGGTTGCATGAGTGCTGTCGGCACCGGGGAGCTACAGTTCATTGAGGGAATCATGAATGCCAACATGTATTGTGACATATGGAAGCAGAGCATGATCCCCTTCTGAGACAGGGCGTCAGGGAAGTATTCCAGAATGATAACGGCCCCAAATACACCTCCAAGATGACCAGTGCCTTGCTAAAAAAAGCTGAGGGTAAAGGTGATGGACTGGCCAAGCATGTCTCCAGACCTAAACCCTATTGAGCATCTGTGGGGCATCCTCAAATTGAAGGTGGAAAGAGAGCAAGGTCTCTAACATCCACCAGCTCTGTGATGTCATCATAGAGGAGTGGAAGAAATCTCCAGTGGCAACCTGTGAAGCTCTGGTGAACTTCATACCCAAGAGGGTTAAGGCAGTGCTGGAAAATAATGGTGGCCACACAAAATATTGACAATTTGGGCCAAATTTAGACATTTTCACTTAGGAGTGTACTCATGTTTGTTGCCAGCGGTTTAGACATTAATGGCTGTGTGTTGAGTTATTTTGCAGGGACAGCAAATTTACACTGCTATAGGGATGAGCCAAACACCCCCGGTTCAGTTCATACCAGAACATGCGAACAGACAAAAAGTTCAGGGCGCACATCCGAACACCATTAAAGTCTATGGGACCCGAATATGGAAAATAAAAAGTGCTCATTTAAAAGGCTTATATGCAATGTTATTGCTCTAAAAAGTGTATGGGGACCCGGGTCCTGCCCCAGGGGACATGTATCAATGAAAAAAAGGTTTTTAAATCAATTGTTTTTTCAGGAGCAGTGATTTTAATAAAGCTTAAAGTGAAAATCTCTATTTTCTCTATGAGGTATAGAACATAGCCAGAGCAAAATAACATTTCCATAGGAAAAATTGTCCTTTAAAATTGTGGCTGTAATGTATTGCCGGTTACCGGCAATATACAAAAAATTGCTGAAAAAAAGTGTGTGGGGTTCCCCCCCAGTCCAAACCAGGCTCTTCGGGTCTGGTTTGGATAGTAAGGGGAACCCCGTGCCAAATTTTAAAAAAATTGATGTGGGGTTCCCCCAAAATCCAAACCAGACCCTTATCCGAGCATGCAGCCCTGGCCAGTTAGGTTGGAAGGGGACGAGCGAGCACCCCCCCTCCTGAACCGTACCAGGCTACATGCCCTCAACATGGGGAGTATGGGTGCTTTGGGGGAGGGGGGACAAGAGCCTCTTCCCCACAAGCCTGGCCGGTGCTTGTGGGGGTCTGCGGGTGGGGGGCTTATCGGAATCTGGAAGCCCCCTTTAATAAGGGGCCCCCAGATCCCGCCCCCCCCTATGTCAATAGGTTTGGGGTATATTGTACCCCTACCCATTCACCAAAAAAGGAGTGTAGTATAAAAAAAAAACAAGAGGCAGTTTTTGACAAGTCCTTTATTTTGTAAAATAGCTCTTTTCTTCTTTCTTCCTCCATCTTCTCCTGGCCCGGTCCTTCTTTTGGTCTTCTGCTTCTTCTTTTAGCCTTCTTGCTTTCTCTCTTCGTCTTCAATCGTCATCTTCTTCTTTCACCGCTGCCATTCTCCCCACTGCTGCAGTCCGGCCCCTGCGCGTCTCCCAGAATGGGCTGTCTTCACAATGACAGTTTTTTTATAAGAAGGGGCGGGGCCACCCAGTGACATACAGTAAATGGTTGACCCATCCCCTCTGACATCGCATGACGTCAGAAGGGGGCGGGTTCACTCAGTTACGTCACTGGATGGACTCGTCCCATCTTATAAAATTACCGTCACTGTGAAGACCGCCCATTCTGCGAGACGCGCAGGGGCTGGACTGCAGCAGCAGGGAGAACGGTGGTGGTGAAAGAAGAAAGAAGAAGAAGATGAAGATTGAAGATGAAGAGAGGAAGGAAGAAGACTAAAAGAAGAGGCAGAAGACCAGAAGAAGGACCGGGCCAGGAGAAGATGGAGGAAGAAAGAAGAAAAGAGCTATTTTACAAAATAAAGGACTTGTCAAAAACTGCCTTTTGTTTTTTTTTGCATTACACTCCTTTTTTGGTGAATGGGTAGTGGTACAATGTATCCCATACCTATTCACATGGGGGGTCAGGATCTGGGGGCCCTCTTATTAAAGGGGCTTCCAGATTCTGATAAGCCCCTTGCCAGCAGACCCCCACAACCACCGACCAGGGTTGTGGGGATGAGGCCCTTCTCCCCATCAACATGGGGACAAGGTGCTTTGGGGGCAACCTCAAAGCATTCTCCCCATGTTGAGGGCATGTGGCCTGGTATGGTTCGAGGGGGGGGAGCTTGCTCGTCCCCACCCCCTCCTGCCATGCCAGGGCTGCGTGCTCAGATAAGGGTCTGGTTTGGATTTTGGGAGGACCCCACGCTATTTTTAAAAAAAATTTGGCTCGGGTTCCCCTTAAAATCCATACCAGACCTGAAGGGCCTGGTTTGGGTTTTAGGGGGGACCCCCCGTCATTTTTTTTTATTTTGGCGTGGGGTTCCCCTTAAATTGCATACCAGGCCTGAAGAGCCTGGTTTGGATATTGGGGGGTAACCCATATCATTTTTTTTTAATTTTGACGCGGGCCCTGCTGTTGTAAATTAGTTTACAAATTGTGACAAAAGCCCCCAATCAAACATGTGGCAAAAAAATGAGCCTTGGATGCTGGCGGTGCCAGAACACTGTAACCCCTTGCAGTTACTCTTGTTGGGTGCAGGAACAGGACCTGCTGTTGTAAATTAGTTTAACCATTGGAGGCCCAGAGCCCTTTTCTACATTTGTTGTTTAAGTTAAAATCATTTTTTTTGCTAGAAAATTACTTAGAACCCCCAAACATTATATGTTTTTTTTCAAACACCCTAGAGAGTAAAATGGCGATCGTTGCAATACTATTTGTCACATGGTATTTGCGCAGCGGTTTTTCAAGCGCAATTTTTTGGGGAAAAATTAGCTTTTTTGTGTTAAAAAATAAGACAACAGTAAAGTTAGCCCAATTTTTTTCTATACTGTGAAAGAGGATGTTATGTTAAATAAATAGATACCATACATGTTACGGTTGAAATTTGCACTCACTAGAATTACTCCTCACACTCTGGTGATCGCAGCGATACTTCACATGTGTGGTTTGAATACCGTTTTCATTACCGGGCATGACTTACGTATGCATTTTCTTTGCTGCGCGAGCTCGCGGTTACGGTGGCGCTTTACTTTTTTTTTAAATTAATTAATTAATTTATTTTTTTACAGTTTGTTTAAAAAAAAATCTAAACACCTTTATTGCTATCACAAGGACTGTAAACATCCCTTCTGATAGTAATATAGACAACCCTCCTTTGCACTTCACAGTATTCAGTTTGCCAAAAACAGTGATTCTGAATACTGTCATTTTTTTAAAACCAGCGCCATTTGCCGTGACGTTGCTTCCGGAAATGTACAAAGGAGTCCCGACACACAGAGGCCAGAAGTGTCAGATTGGAGCTCCGGTCTCCTGGTGGGACCGGAGAGCGGAGAAGAGCGGCGGGCGGGGGGGTGGCCCCTCCCGCTCCCTGGGATAAATTCCGAGTAGCTTCCGAGTCGGATCGGCCATTATCACCAGATAGCTGGCTGCCTGCTCTAAAAAATAGTACCGGCGTATAGCCTGTAGCTGCAGGCTATACCCCGATACATCCACTTAAAGCTCCCGACGTTTATAAACGGAGATTCGCGTTAAATGGTTAAAAATTGGGATGATATGCCCCAGTCAAACAGGTGGTGAAAAATTGGACCGTGAGTGTTGTCGGTGCCAGAACACTGTAACCCCTTGCAGAGTTACATTTGTTGGGTGCAGGAACGGGCCCTGCTGTTGTAAATTAGTGTAACCACTTCACGCGAATTGCTGTTTATAAACGGTGGCTGCTTTAAGTGAACATCCCCCCCTCCCACCACCGTCCACTGCTCTTCTTCGGACTCCCGGCATGTCCGCCGGCTGTGTGGAGTCCCTGTGGAAGCTGGAATTGGCTTCGATCGGGGCTGCTTCATACATTTCCGGAAGCAACGTTACAACATCACTTCTGGTTTACTCGACGGCTAACAGTGCCGTTTTTAAAAAAATTACAGTATTCAGAATCAACGTTTTTGTTGATCTGAATACTGTGAAGTGCAAAGGAGGGATGGGGGGTCTTTTAGACCCCCCATCCCTCCATAAAAAGTACCTGTCACCATATATTACTATCACAAAGGATGTTTACATTCCTTATGGTAGCAATAAAAGTGATCAGATTTTTTTTAAAGGAACAGTGTTAAAAGAAAAGATAAAATAAAATAAATGAAAAAAAAAATTTAAAGCGCCACCATCCCCGCGAGCTCGTACAGCAAAGAAAACGCATATGTCTGCCCGTGTATGAAAACGGTGTTCAAACCACAAATGTAAGGTATTGCCACAATCGCCAGAATGTGACCAATAATTCTAGCAAAAGACCTCCTCTGCACCTCTAACCTGGTAACCATTAAAAACGTTTAAAGCGTCGCCTATGGAGATTTTTAAGTACCGGAGTTTGTCGCCATTCCGCGAGTGTGTGCAATTTTCAACCGTAACATGTATGGTATCTATTTACTCGGCATAACATCCTCTTTCACAATATACAAAAAATTGTGCTAACTTTACTGTTGTCTTATTTTTTAACTCAAAAAAGTGATTTAAAAAAAAAAAAAACGCTTGAAAAACCGCTGCGCAAATACTGTGCGACAAAAAGTATTGCAATGATCACCATTTTATTCTCTAGGGTGTTTGCAAAAAATATATAATGTTTGGGGGTTCTAAGTAATTTTCTATAAAAAAAAGATTTTAACTTGTAAACAACAAATGTAAAAAAGGGCTCTGGGGGTTAAGGGGTTAAAAACTGTATACATTTTGAGACACCACATCAAGTGTACTATATACCGTATTTACAGATATATAGTGCACACTCAAATATATATATATACAGGTGGTCCCCTAGTTCCAAACATCCAACTTACGAACGACTCCTACTTACAAACAGAGGTAGACAACAGGAAGTGAGAGGAGATCTACCCTTAGGAAGGGAAATTCACTCCTGTAAGAGTTATTATGGGAAAAAGGTGTCTCCACTGATGCGTTATCACCAATCCTTGTTTCCACAACAACTCAAAATGTTCAAAATCCAATTATCATTGGGGCAGGAAGTGAGGGGAAATCTTCTGAACAGAAACATAGACAGCAAAACAAACATTACAGAGGTGTTAACCCTTCCCTATGCTATCCAAAAAGCTTAAAAATATTTTGTTTGGCTAAAGCCACACTTAAAAGTGTACCCATTTCGACTTACAAACAAATTCAACTTAAGAACAAACCTACAGTCCCTATCTTGTTTGTAACCCGGGGACTGCATGTATATATATATATATATATATATATATATATATATATATATATATATATATACCAGGCTGTATACATTTTAATACACTACGTCAAGTGTACTACAGTGTATACCGTATGTACAGATATATAGTGCACATTCAATATGCTGTGTGTATATAAATATATATATATATATACCAGGCTGTATATATTTTAATACACAACGTCAAGTGTACTATATACCATATGTACAGCTATATAGTGCACACTCAATGATGGCCACAGGTAGGCTGTATTGATGGACACAGGAGGTAGGCTGCATTGATGGGCACAGGTAGAATGCATTGATGGACACAGGTAGATTGCATTGTTGGGCACAGCTAGGCTGCATTGTTGGGCACAGGTAGGCTGCATTATTGGGCACGGGTGAAGCGGCTTTGATGGACACAGGTAGGTTGCATTGTTAGGCACAGGTAGGCTGCATTGGTGGGCACAGGTGAAGCAGCATTGATGGCCGCAGATAGGCTGCATTTTTGGACACAGGTGAAGCGGCATTGATGGACACAGGTAGGCTGCATTGTTGGGCACAGGTGAAGCAGCATTAATGGACACAGGTAGGCTGCATTCTTGGGCAAAGGTGAGGCTGCACTGATGGGCACTGATAACGTTGCTTTTAATATTTATTTTTGTAACTTAATTCTGCATAAAACATTGTCATTCCATGAGATAAATTATGAGGGCGCGTTTAGGGTTGGAATTAGGGGCGGGGCAGTGTAGGGGTTGGGTGGGGCAACTGGTGGTGAGAAGTCCTTAAGACCTGGCTAGTAGCTCAGGACTTGAAATTTGTAGCCCTGCTGTATATATATTTATATACAGTATCTCATAAAAGTGAACACACCCCTCATATTTTTGTAAATATTTTATTATATCTTTTCATGAGACAACACTGAAGAAATGACACTTTGCTACAATGTAAAGTTGTGAGCGTACAACTTGTAAAATAGTGTAAATTTGCTGTCCCCTCAAAATAACTCAACACACAGCCATTAATGCCTAAACCGCTGGCAAAAAAGTGAGTACACCCCTAAGTGAAAATGTCCAAATTGGGCCCAAAGTATCACTATTTTGTGTGGCCACCATTATTTTCCAGCACTGCCTTAACGCTTTTGGGCATGAAGTTCACCAGAGCTTCACAGGTTGCCACTGCAGTCCTCTTCCACTCCTCCATGAAGACATCACGGAGCTGATGGATGTTAGAGACCTTGCGTTCCTCCATCTTCTGTTTAGGTCTGGAGACATGCTTTGCCAGTCCATCACCTTTACCCTCAGCTTCTTTAGCAAGGCAGTGTTCATCTTGGAGGTGTGTTTGGGGTCATTATTATGTTGGAATGCTGACCTGCAGCCCAGTCTCCGAAGAGAGGGGATCCTGCTCTGCTTCAGTATGTCACAGTACATGTTGGCATTCATGGTTCCCTCAATGAACTGTAGCTCCCCAGTGGCAGCACTCAAGCAGCCCCAGACCATGACACTCCCACCACCATGCTTGATTGTAAGCAAGATACACTTGTCTTTGTACTCCTCATATGGTTGCTGTCACACACACTTGACACCATCTGAACCAAAGTTTACCATTGTCTCATCAGACCACAAGATCCATGTCCAGTAATCCATGTCCTTAGTCTGCTTGTCTTCAGTAAACTGTTTGCGGGCTTTCTTGTGCATCATCTTTAGAAGAGGCTTCCTTTTAGGGCAACAGCCATGCAGACCAATTTGATGCAATGTGCGCTGTATGGTCTGAGCACTGACAGGCTGACCCCCCCAACCGTTCAACCCCTGCAGCAATGTTGGCAGCACTCATATGTCTATTTCCCAAAGACAACCTCTGGATATGACGCTGAGCATGTGCACTCAACTTCTTTGGTCGACCATGGAGAGGCCTGTCTTGAGTGGAACTTGTCCTGTTAAACCGCTGTATGGTCTTGGCTTCTGTGCTGCAGCTCAGTTTCAGGGTCTTGGCAATCTTCTTATAGCCTAGGCCATCTTTATGTAGAGCAACAATTCTTTTTTTTCTGATCCTCAGAGAGTTCTTTGCCATGAGGTGCCATGTTGAACTTCCAGTGACCAGTATGAGAGAGTGAAAACGATAATACCAAATTTTATTTTTTCTCAAAATGTATTTTATTGTTTAAAAGGAAAACAAGAGTACATCAAACAAGGGTGAATAAGAATGAGAATTCACAACATTTGCATAGCAATATCAGATTGAGTAACAACAGGCAGTTATTATATTAGTAATTGGAGATTGACTTGCTACCTCATACCACAAAAAAGGGGGGGGGGGATGTATTCCTATTGTATAGTGCTTCTGAAGATGACCCAGATGTGAAAGTCTAGAGAGCATGTGACCAGCACACGCGCTCTAGAAATGTAGGGGTATTGGGGAAGGTATAGGATGGGTGGAAAAGAAAAGAAGAAAGAAGAAGAAAAAAAAAAGGGGGGGGGCAGGGGTCTTGGTGATTTAGATGATTTTGTAGGCCGAACGGATATGAGTTTGGGCAACTTGTGAGCTTAGGTTTTAGAAGGCTTCCTAGCAGAGCCCCATAGTCTGAATGTATTCTGACGATAAGCGGTAGTGGATCCAACATGCCCATTTTTTAGCGAATTTAGAAGGGGAGTCGTGAGCAATGGCAATGAGTTCTTCCATTTCTGCAATTTTTTCAACTCTAGAGTACCAGTCTTTGAGAGATGGAGACTCCTGAGTTCCCCACAGTTTGGGGATACAAAGTTTTGCCGCATTAATTAATGACATGGCAAGAGATTTAAAGTATGAGGCTTCTGTGTTTATTTGGTGGTGCAAGAGATAGTGTGCTGGTGTCAGCTCAAGCGGAGAGGTAGTGATTGCCACTGTTTTTTGATGAACTGTTTTCCAAAAGCCCATTATGCTGGGACACCCCCACCAGATGTGGAAGAGGTCGCCTGTGGCTAGTTGGCATCGCCAGCATAAGTCAGGAGTTGCGGCATGAAATCTGTGGAGTAGTGCAGGTGAGAGGTACCAACGCGTAAATAGTTTATAATTATTCTCCTGAATAGCCACATTTATAGATCCTTTGTGGATACATCTTAGTATGTTCCCCCACTGGGGTTCGGATAGGTCAAGATGTAGCTCCCGGGCCCAGGTGTCACATGTTTTACCATCATTAGCTTTAATGTTGTGCCATAATAAATTGTGCAGGAGGGATATGACATGTCTTTGAGGGGTTTGATTTAGACAGAGCGATTCAAAAGGGGTTTGTGGTGATGAAAGATCATGTGTTTTTTGAATAGAGCTTACAAAGTGATGGATTTGCCGGTATTCCCAGAATGAGATCTTAGAGTTGGCTTGCTGGGCATTAAAGTTGTCAAAGGGTAGTAACTTACCATTCTGCAATAAGTGTGTGATTCTAAGGCAGATGTCTGGTTGGTCTATGGAACAAGGGTGTTTTGACAGACCTGGAGGGAAATCAGGATTGCAGAGGAGGGGGGTCAGGGGGCCTAAGATGTTCAATATTTTGTTTTTGTTGGAAGCCTCTTTGAAACACTGTGGGGTGGGGCCAATACAAGGGTGGTCATGCATGTTTAGACGATTATATTGATGGTGGGTCCATGGGAGTCTGTATAGAGGCATTTTAGAGAGGCTTTTTTCTAGATTGACCAAGTCTTTACTATTTGCATGGAGGTGCCAATCAATAATCCTTTGAAGGTGGCAAGCTCTATAATATTGTGTGAAGTCCGGAAGGCCAATCCCACCTTTTGTTTTGGGTTTAGTGAGTTGATCAAAACTGATTCTAGGTTTCTTATGGTTCCAGAGGAATGATGTACAGAGAGCTTTGATGGATTTGAAAAAGCTTGTGGGGATGGCGATAGGTACGGTCTGGAACAAATATATGATGCGTGGGAGGATATTCATTTTATTGATTGCCGCCCAGCCAAACCATGAGAAATGTGCCTTATTCCAGTTTCTGAGGTCGTTACCTATTGTCTTTGGAATGTGAGAAAACATTTTGTTGTATAGGTCACCGAGATGTACAGGGAGTTGGATACCGAGATAGGTTATGGCCTCTTTTTGCCAGGTGAATGGGAAGTTTTGTGTGCACGTGGTAACTTGGGTAGACGGAAGTGAGATATTCATCGCCTCAGATTTATGATAATTGATTTTGAAGTGCGCTAAAAATTGAAAGAGCTGGAAGTCCTTCATGAGATTGGGGAGTGAAACGAGGGGTCCAGTCAAAAATAGCAACACATCGTCGGCAAACGCCGCTAACTTGTGTTGCTTAGCCCCAATCGACACACCTTTGATGTTTTGGTTTTCCCGGATGCGCCTTAGGAGAGGTTCCAGAGTCAAAATAAATAGTAGGGGAGAAAGAGGGCAACCCTGGCGTGTACCATTGTTGATAGAGAAGGTGTCTGACAGGAGGCCGTTGGCACGGACCCTGGCAGTGGGAGCACTGTAGAGGGCCATTATAAGGCGAGTCAAGTGCCTGCCAATGCCCAGAGACTGAAGTACCGCCAGCAAGTAGTCCCAAGCCAACCTGTCAAACGCCTTCTCTGTGAGATAAAAAAAAAGCCAGCTTGTTTTGACTTCGTAAGGTGGTGGTGGTTACTTAGTGCTTTGAGGGTGTTGTCCCTAGCCTCCCTTCCTGGGACAAATCCTACTTGGTCACTACCAATGAGTTGTGGTAATAAGGGGAGAATGTGAATGGCCAGCATTTTTGCGTAAATTTTCAAGTCGGTGTTTAAGAGTGAGATAGGGCGATAGTTAGAGGCTAATGTAGGGTCTTTCCCCGGTTTGGGGATCACCGATATGTGTGCTTCAAATACAGTCTTTTGAGGTGTCGCTAATTCTGGGAGGCGGTTATATGCACTTAGAAAGGGTTTGATTAGGAGTTCGGAGAATGATCTATAGTAGGCCAGGGGGAAACCGTCGGGGCCTGGGCATTTGCCTTGTTTCATCTGTTTGGTTACATTTTTAACCACTTCAGCCCCGGAAGGATTTCACACTTTAGGACTAGAGCACTATTTGCGATTCGGCACTGCGTCGCTTTAACTGACAATTGCGCGGACGCGCGACGTTGTACCCAAACTAAATTTGCGTCCTTTTTTTCCCACAAATAGAGCTTTCTTTTGGTGGTATTTGATCATCGCTGTGTCATTTCTGATCGCCGCTATAAACAAAAGAAGAGCGACAATTTTGCAAAAAAAACCTAATTTCTTACTTTTTGCTAAAATACAAATACAAAAAAAAAGTAAAAACATTTTTTTCATTGGTTTTGGCCGATTTATATTCTTCCTCATATTTGTGATAAAAAAAATCGCAATTGGCGTTTATTGATTGGGTTGCGCAAAAGTGGCCTCGTTTACGGATGATGAGAATTCATTTCTGGGGTTTTTTTTTTTTTTTATTTTTTACTAGTAATGGCGGCGATCTGCGATTATTAGCGGTACTGTGATATTGGGGCAGACATGTCGGACCATTTTGACACTTTTTTGGGACCATTGGCATTTATACAGCGATCAGTGCTATAAAAATGCACTGATTACTGTGTAAATGCCATTGGCAGTGAAGGGGTTAACCTGCAGGGGGCGCTCTAAGGGTTAACTGTGTTCCCTGGGTGTGTTCTAACTGTGTGTAGGCTGCCCTAGCAGGGGAAGGGAAGTGATCACAGCTTCCATGTAGAGGAAGGCTGTGATCACAGCCCTTTCCCCTCTCACAGAACGGAGGTCAGTGTTTACTTACATGGACCTCCGTTCTTTCAGTGCAGGGGGGCATCGCGGGTAGCCGGCGGCGATCGAGTCCGCCGCACCCGCTCCCTGGCCCCCCCCAACACAGTGCACGATCTCACAGCCGCCGTCGTATGTCGAGCCACTTTGTCGCCGTCAACCTGCGGTTGACGGTCGGCAAGTGGTTAAATTCGTCCCCCGTTAGTAGTCCGTCTATGTCTATTGCTTGCTGTGCAGATAAAGGTGTGGGGCTGTATTGTTTTAGGAACTCCTCAATTATTGTTTGCCTAGGCCTAATTTCACCTGGGGGTCTGTGTTCTGATTTTAAATTGTAGAGGTTCAAGTAAAACTCTGCAAAGTGCTTTGCAATGTCTTCATTGGATGAGAGTGATTGTCCAGAGGGCGTGCACAAGGAGTGAATAGTCGAGTTAGCTGTTTTGGTTTGGATTGCCCTAGCTAAGTATTTGCCGCACTTATTACCGTGCTCAAAAAATATCTTTTGCGTCAGGGTGAATTTTTTCCGGACAATCCAGCCTAGTTCTTCTCTGAGTTGGGCATGTAACTGTTCAAGTTCCCTCTAGGTCTCTTGGGCTTTAGTAAGTTTGTGGGCTCATTCCAGGGTGTGTATTCGAGTCAGAAGTTTGTTAGTGTGCTCTTGATTGAGTCTCTTACGTGTTGCTGCCATTTTTAGTAAGAGTCCCCTGATGACACATTTGTGGGGTTCCCATTGAGAGAGAGGGCTCATGTCTGGGGTATTGTTCAATTCAAAGAATTCTCTTATTTGTTTATTAATTGTATCTGTGCGTATTGGGTCTGAGAGTAGCGAAGTATCGAGTCTCCAGGTTTTGTTCGTTGATTGATATTCGGGAAAAGTTAAGGTGATGGTGATCGGATGGTGATCCAACAAAACGAGGGGTTCGATACTAGCTCTGGATAGTAGTGATAGATCTTTTTGTGAGATAAAAAAATAGTAGATTCTGGAATACCTGTTATGGGGGGTGGAATAGAAGGTATAGTCTTTAACCCCGGGATTCAAAGTGCGCCAAACGTCGTGAAGGAGGAGGTGTTGCAGTTGGAGTTTAATTTGCCGGAGGGCTCTATAGAGAGTATAGGAGGAACCTGTGGATGTGTCTTCAATGGGGTTCAGTACTACATTAAAGTCTCCCCCAAGGAGGAGGATCCCAGTTTGGAAGGATGTTAGTATATCTGTTGTGTTGCGGAAGAAGGATACTTGGGCGGAGTTAGGGCTGTAAATGTTGGCTATTGTCAATGGGCATCCCCAAAGAGTCCCTTTCACGAATAGGAAGCGGCCATCCTCATCTGCCAAAGTATCTGTAATGGAAAAGGGAAAACGTTTGGAGATGAGGATGGAGACTCCTTTTGTTTTTGTCAAAATGTTGGTTGCATGAAGGGTAGTGGGGTAAAATTTGTTTGATAGTTTTGGGATATGGCTTGTTTTAAAATGTGTTTCTTGAATAAGAACCAAATCGGCTTTAGTTTTTTGCATATAGAGGAGGAGTTGTGACCTCTTCTCAGGGTGGTTGAGGCCTTTTGCATTGATTGAGACTAGTTTGAAGTTTACACAGTTGGGCGTCCTGACATCAGGGGCCATTACTAGTCCAGCTGTATCGAGGCAGGGAAAAGGAAAAAAAAAAAGGGGGGGGGTAGAATTAAGAGAAGGGGGAAGTGGGGTGCTTTATGAGTAGATGGGGGGATAGATTAGGAAAACCTGACTGGGTTCGTGGGGCTCTTGGGGGTTTGCATATACTGACAGTAGGGATAGGCCAGCTATCCTACCTAACTGCACTAGGCGTGTCAGATGTGTTCAGCGAAGTTCAGTGAACTAAGCTGTGGTGAGATGTGGAACGGTGAGCGAGGAAGTCTGTTCAAGTAGGGTAGGTGAGGGTTGTATTCGATTGACCGAATACTCTGCCATAAGTCTGTTTTGTCGCTTTTGAAAGGAATGATGAGGATTTGCAAGCACCTTAAATAACCATCTAGGCTCAGCAAACGGCAACTATAAGTCATTGAATCAAAACTGATGCAGAACTGGGTTTCCATGACCGTTTAGCACAAAAAGTTATGGGGGTATGAAGAGTGGAATGGAAGGGGTGAAGAGAGGGAGCTCTGCATGTGGGGGAGAGGGTCAACTCTCTCTCGCTAAATGAGATACGCAGTTGGGTCATTAAAGCCCATAAAAATTACCAGAGGGTTTATGGTACAGGGTAAAGTGTCAGTTAGGAGAAGGCGGTAGGAGAGCCAGTTCGTTACCAGGCACATAGGCGTAAAAGGCAAAACATAAATGAGATGTGTAGATCACATAGAACACAGTCTCCATAGTGTTTACATTTTCAAAGGCATAAATAGCTATCAAAAGACAAGGGGAGAAGTGAAGTAATAAGGACTGCGAGGACATCATAGATCATTCCTGCGAGAATGGGGGCATTGAGAGGGCTGGAAATAAGATCTCTAGGTAATGCAGTGAAAATAGACACCCATACTTGAGCTTGGCCAATGGAGTTCTATAAGCAACTTATGTAATGAAACAAAATCTGTAACCAGTCGTGAACAGTTATGAATGCTGTACTGATGCAGATCTGGCTTCCTGCAGTACCCCATCACACATTGTTAAGGGGGTAGTAAAATAACAACAAAGTGTGTATGAAGGAGGTATAAAACACAGTATGTGTAATGTGTATGTGTTACACTTTTGCTATATAGCCCTGTAAGTTGCCCAGGGAGTTATGGTTCTAAGCTTCACTGGTGTTGGGTGTATGGGGAGGGGGAAGCCAGATCATTATCACACATAGAAAACCTGTAACACAGTTCGTAGCTAAAACATGTAATACAGCAGTTTTGCAGCCTGCATGGTGACATAGTACACACTAAGGCCCACCCACTTGCCAAAGGACGTGTAGGTGGATGGACTATCTGGGGTTAAGCGGGTGTCTTAGTACGTTCCTGCGTGAGAGAGATATTATGACGGGCAGAAATGTCTTTCTCTCGAGAAGTAGGCTGAAAGGATCAACACTGGTGCAGAGCTGGCGAAGAGCTGGTCTCCCGTGATACCCCACCCCACTTTTGTCTGGGGGTAGTGATGCTGGAATGAATTAGATGTGGACGAGGGGGAGCATCAATAGCTGGAAATTAGTCTTACAACCTATGAAGTAAGTGTAATTTGCGATTATATCTTAATTCTCTTATGAGTGTAATGTGGGATATGTTGCCATGTTATTCAAAAGCCAGGTATGTTTGATGGGGGGGCAGCTCTTCACTAGTGTCTCTAGCATATAAAGCAGACCACAGAGATAACATGTAACAACACTGAGACCACAGTCAACAGAATGGCTCGAAATTCACCGAGATTCAGGCACCTGCCAAGACCGCATGCGGGTATGTGGAATAGTTGGGTCAGAGTGGACACAATAGCTCGATCTTTTATATGTGGTAACGTTGAGGAAACAGGTAAATAGGTCTCTTAGGATGCAAGCTTACCCAGCCAATTTTTAAGAGTTGTAAAGGGGAAACCACTCTGTGTTTTTGATGGAAATCCTGCCAGATTGTAATAGAACATAAAAGGAAAACCTTTACCAGGAGATGACATGACTTGACAAGGGGGGCCTGAATAACAGCAGAAAGTTGGGCAGTTAATCTCTTCTAGGCCTTCTGTGTACCGTGGAGGCCGGAACGCTCTCTCCACCTGGGGCTCTTCGGTTGGCAGGCGGCGGGGAATTGCGTGCTGACAGACGTCTTCTACGAGGGGGGACAGCAAGGCCATGATTTTGAAACTCCATCGTCTCTTCTATGTTTTGAGCTGTGAGTCTTGGGCTTTGATGCCACTCTGGGCTATCACAAAAGGGGACGTCGAGACCTTCACAAAAGCGATCCATATCCTCGGGAACTCGCAGCTGAACGGTGCGTCCAGGGGGACCAGCAGAGAGACAGAAGGGGAACTTCCATCTATAAGGAATGTCTCTTTCCCGAAGTACATCCAATAGAGGGCAGAGATTCTTGCTCTTTAGTAAGGTGATCTGAGACAGGTCTTGATAAAGCTTGATCTCTATGCCATTGTAGAGGATTCTATCTTTGGCCCTGGCTTTGCGTAAGATCTCTTCCTTAAGTTGGAAGCTATTGATGTGGCCAATGACATCTCTGGGAGGGTCTGTATCTCTGCGTCTTGGTCGTAGGGCACGATGAAGGCGGTCCATTTCAATTTGTGCCTCTGGGGGTCTTTCCAGTAGATCATTAAATATGGCCAAAACAGCTTGGTTGAGTTGGGTGGGATCCACAGATTCTGGCAGACCTCTTATTCTGACGTTATGTCTACGGTTTCTGTTTTCGAGGTCCTCCAAGTGTCGGTGTATATCTCTCAACTGTAGGATGTGTGCGTTGAGGGCTTGCTGTGCCTCGTGAATATCAGTGTCATGACGGTCAGTTAACTCCTCCACCTCTTCTAATCTAGATGTCATTACTTGCATGTCTTTGCGAAGATCCGAAATTGCGGCGAACAGGGAGTCTTTAATATCTGCAGCTACCGCCTTTAGGTCTGCAAGGCTTAGGGAGCGTTTGTGTTCAGCTGGGCCGGCGGGGGACACCGCTCTGGAAGGGCTTCCGTTGGGCTGCATATCTGCTCCTGAGCTCTGGCTTGAGGCTGCTGTGTCCTGAGACTGGGAACGAAAAAGGTCGTGGAACCCCTTGCTGGCCTGAATATTTGGAGCTCGTGGTGAGCGGGAGCGAGAAGCTGAAGGGTTACGGTCCGTTTTGCCCATAATATGTGCGGTGTGAATCCTCTGGGGCAAATGGTCAACCAACTAGAGGCAGAGTGAGGGGTTTAGGCTGCCATCTTAGACAGCAAGCAGGCCACACTTCAATCAGTTAGTTGTTCTAGAAGGAAATAATAACGTACTTTAGAAGTAATATGGGTGTGCCAAGATGGCTGCCGTGATTAGGCCTTAATGTTATTTCCAGAAGCTCCGTGGACAATTAAGATTCAGGATACTCAGGGAAGTTGATTACTAGGGTAGAGTGTGTGATAGGGTTTGTTTTTAGCTGGTCTGGTTGTCAGTAAAGCAGGAAATAACGGCTGATGGGAGTCGCAATATGGCCGCCGGTATAGGCCGCAACGGGACCCCGGCCTTGCGTGAATTCCCTGTCCGATTCTATGGCGGGGCGCTCCGAGCAGTGGAAACGGCAAGAAAAGTATCAGCCCAGACCTTCTATCAGGCGGATGGCCTTCTGGGCTGGGTTGGTGTAAAGATGTGGCTCTAATGGGCCAGTATAGATGCCGATAACGAGGTGGCTTAGATGACTTTTCGTCAGCGGCACTTCTGCTTCTAAATATGTATATGGGGTTGTAGCCCGAGGTGTAGGGAAGATGGCTGGGGTGTTAGAAGCTCTCACCAATCCTTGTAATATTAGGATTCCTCTGGATTAAGTAGAAGGGGTCCGGAGCTCCTGTAAAAAATGTCCGATGCCCGCTCACACCAAGCCACGCCTTGATAACACCAAATTTAACACACCGGCTCCCCATTAACACCTGAGACCTTGTAACACTAACGAGTCACATGACACCAGGGAGGGAAAATGGCTAAATGGGCCCAATTTGGACATTTTCACTTAGGGGTGTACTCACTTTTGTTGCCAGCACTTTAGACATTAATGGCTGTGTGTTGAATTATTTTGAGAGGACAGCAAATTTACACTGCTATACAAGCTGTACACTCGCTACTTAGAATTGTAGCAAAGTGTCATTTCTTCAGTGTTGTCACATGAAAAGGGTATAATAAAATATTTACCAAAATGTGAGGGGTGTACTCACTTTTGTGAGATACTGTATAGTCAAGTTCCTCCACCCCAAACTTGCTCATTCATATCTCTATGGACTTTGTGTGTGTTCACTGGTGCGTGCACAGTCATGTTGGAACAGGAAGGGATCATCCCCAGACTGTTCCCACAAAGTTGGGAGCCTGAAATTGTCCAAAATGTCTTGGTATGCTGACACCTTAAGAACTTCCTTCACTGGAACTAAGGGGCCAAGACAAACCCCTGAAAAACAACCCCACACTATAATCCACCCTCCACCAAATGATTTGAACCAGTGCACAAAGCAAGGTCCATAGAGACATGGATGAGCACGTTTGGGGTGGAGGAACTTGACTGGCCTGCACAAAGTCCAGACCTCAACCCAACAGAGCACCCTTAGGATGAATTAGAGCAGAAACTGCAAGCCAGGCCTTCTCGTTCACATCAATGCCTGACCTCAAAAATGTGCTTCTGGAAGAGTGATTAAACATTCACATAGACATACTCCTAAACCTTGTGGACAGCTTTCCCAGAAGAGTTGAAGCTGTTATAGCTGCAAAGGGTGGGCCAATTAAATATTGAACCCTACGGACTAAGACTGGGATGCCATTAAAGTTTATGTGTGTATAAAGGCAGACGTCCCAATACCTTTGACAATATAGTGTGTGTGTGTATATATATATATATATATATATATATACATATATATATGTGTATCTAAACACACAGTATCTCACAAAAGTGAGTACATCCCTCACATTTTTGTTAATATTTTATTGTATCTTTTCATGTGACACTGAAGAAATTACACTTTGTTACAATGTAAAGTAGTGAGTCTACAGCTTGTATAACAGTGTAAATTTTCTGTCCCCTCAAAATAACTCAACACACAGCCATTA
Organism: Glandirana rugosa; assembly: GCA_018402905.1. Taxonomy (NCBI): domain Eukaryota; kingdom Metazoa; phylum Chordata; class Amphibia; order Anura; family Ranidae; genus Glandirana; species Glandirana rugosa. The sequence continues at coordinate 12,856 of BLSH010385087.1, read as the reverse complement.
ATGTCTAAACCACTGGCAACAAAAGTGAGTACACCCCTAAGTTAAAATGTCCAAATTGGACCCAAAGTGTCAATATTTTGTGTGGTCACCATTATTTTCCAGCACTACCTTATCCCTCTTGGACATGGAGTTCACCAGAGTTCACCAGTGTCAGAGGTCTTCATTTCAATCCTTTTTCCAGGAAAGAGACATAGGAAGTACTGATGACAATTTTTTAGAATAAGGCCTCATACACACGGACGTTTTTTGACGCCAACGTTTTCTGGTGTTTTTTGCAGCTCTCCATGTTAGTCAATGGCCCCATAAAAATGCTGACGTTTTTGAGCTGTAGAGGGTGTCGGCGTTAGTGAGCTGAAACTAGAACCCACGGCCAGCACCTTCTGAGGCTGTAACGTTTTGGCGTTTTTTGATGTTGACGCCGCAAAACCCTCACTAACGCCCACTAACACCATACCATCGTTAACTGGCGTTTTTGACACCAAAATTTTTAGGTTGAAAAATAGCAGAGGATTTTTTTTTTTTAAAGACGCCTATTGATGCCGACGCTCACTAACGCTGATGCATAACGCCAATTTTTTTCCCTGACGTCCGGCCCACGTTTTGATTATTTTTTAAGATACGCCCGTGTGTATGAGGCCTAAGTGTAACAAAAAACTCCATAATCTGACATGATCAAAATGTTTCTTTTTTTTTTTTCAATTGTCGACCAGATATAACACAACACTTTCAATGGTATATTTAACATTACAAAAGGCACATAGCAAATGAAATACATTCATGATTAGGGTTTATATACACTTTCATGCTTCATTTGCAGATTTGTTTGTCCTTACATGTTTATTGTAAGTATTACTTTGGCTGCCTGAGTTATATTGTATCAAAGGGTCCATCATAGAATCTAGTGTCTTCTGCAGAGGATACAGTTCTGAATACTCATGGACAGGACACCGATGAGTAGTGAACACTTATGTGTGCCATTTTAAGACATGTGTGTCCCAAAGACAAGCCCTGGATGTATCCCTGTCCCATTTTTTTTTATCTCCGAACATAAAAGCATACTAATACCTATTATACAGATAGAGAACATCAGGCTCTGTAGAACTACAAGTTCCAGCATACACAAGATGCATATGTGTGTCTCTTTATTTTTCTCTTTAGGTCTCTCTTCAAAATGCATTGATGTATTCCATACATTTGTGGTCCAGTTTCTTCTTCTTTTTTTTTTTTATGTAAATGCCTTAAAATTTACCACATATCAGATGAAGGTGACCCAGTATACAGACTTTTATGCAATATGCACTACATTTATGTATAAGAGCTCCAAAGCCACCAAACTCACAAAAAAAATCATATTCATTGTTGGAACGATATGTGTTCTGTTAAGTCACTGGGTCAGTGTACATATACGTTCGTAAAGTCGTGGAGGAACTCCTCACTGTAGAAACCTCGAGAATATGTATTTACATCACGTATAACGTATTTTCAGACATATGACCCAGTGGAAGTAGACTATACACCATTTAAAATTCCGTAAATGTATTTTTTTTTTT
>BLSH010385086.1:87752-108843 GCA_018402905.1 Glandirana rugosa | reverse complement strand
CACCACAACCACATGGTGGACAACCTTCCTCTCCTGCACCAGCTCCTTCCTCCAAACTCCACACGTCACTCGCATGACCCTCATTCCATGTGGGGTCTAGGACCTCATCATCCTCCACATCATCTTTCACCCACCCTTCACCACTGCCCTCCTTGTCGGTCTGCACACTGAGGCAAGCTGCAGCAATTGGCACCTGTGTTTCGTCATCATCAGAAATGTGCTGCGCTGGTGTTTCCATGTCCTCATCCTGCAACAGAAGTGGTTGGGCATCGGTGCACTCAATGTCTTCCACTTCTGGGGCAGCGCTATGTGGATGGCCCACACACCTCGACCACGTCCTCTCCTTCCAACAGGTGGTACACCAACACCACCAACACCAGCAGCACCAGCATCACCAGCAGCACCATGAAATGCACTGCTCACACCAACAGCTTGAAGTTCTCCCTTTAGAACTAGGAGATTTTTGAACAATAATGTGTCACTTACAGCAACAGCTGGCCCTATAGGAGTAGGCAATGTTTTTTGAACAAGAATCTGTCCCTCTAAGCAACAGCTGGAAACTCTCCCTTTAGAACTAGGAGATGATTTTTGAACAATAATGTGTCACTTACAGCAACAGCTGGCCCTATATTAGTAGGCAATGGTTTTTGAACAAGAATCTGTCCCTCTAAGCAACAGCTGGAAACTCTCCCTTTAGAACTAGGAGATGATTTTTCAACAATAATGTGTCACTTACAGCAACAGCTGAACCTATAGGAGTAGGCAATGGTTTTTGAACAAGAATCTGTCCCTCTAAGCAGAAGCCTCTACCTAGTGCAGTCAGATTGCTCAAAGCAGCAGTACGTGAAATCTCAAATTACTCCCACAATCTGATCGTTGTGTACGATCCCACAGTCTGATTGTTGTGTACGAACGTAACGATCGTTGTGTTAGGCAGGGTTTGATCTGCAATGTGTTACTCAAAGCAGCAGTATGTGATATCTCAAATTACTCCAACAATCTGATCGTTGCGTATGATCGTAATGATCGTTGTGTTAGGCAGAGTTTAATCCGCAATCTGCAACTCTAAGCAGCAGTATTTGAAATCTCAAATTCCTCCAACAATCTGATCATTGAGCACGGTCGTAGCGATCATTGTTTTATGCAGAGTTTGATCTGCAACTCAAAGCAGCGGTATTTGAAATCTCAAATTAGTCCAACAATCTGATCGTTGTGCACGATCGTAGCGATAATTGTTTTATGCAGAGTTTGATCTGCAACTCAAAGCAGCGGTATGTGAAATCTCAAATTTCTGCTATCTGTCCTCAGAGCAACAGCACAGCAGTAGTATTCTATCTCAGGATGCAGGATCAGATGTTGTTAAAATGTCTCTAATCTCTCCCTGACGCCGTCAGCTCCCTCTCCCCACAGCTAACCCAAGAGCATGTGACTGCAGCATCAAGTGACTCCAGTTTATATAGAGGCTGGGTCACATGATGCACTGGCCAATCACAGCCATGCCATTAGTAGGCATGGCTGTGATGGCTTCTAAGGGCAAACCAGTGAAACGCTTGTTGATTGGCTGCCCTGCAGCTTCTCAACATGTGGAGTAAAATACCAGAACCCGGGACCCGAACCCGAACGCTTTTTGAAATGTCCGTGTTCAGGTCCGGGTCCCGGACACCCGAAAGTTCGGTACGGACCCGAACGTTACAGTCCGGGTTCGCGCAACACTAAACCTTACCCTATAGCAGTAGGAGATGATTTTAGAACAATAATCTGCCCCTTACAGGAGCAGCAGGAACATCTCCCTATAGAACTAGGAGACGATTTTAGAACAAATTATGTCCCTTACAGCAACAGCAGGAACCTTTCCCTATAGAACTAGGAGATGATTATAGAACAATAATCTGTCCCTTACTGCAACAGCAGTAACCTGACCCTATAGCAGTAGGCGATGATTTTAGAACAATAATCTGTCCCTTACAGAAGCAGCGGGAACCTCTCCCTATAGAACTAGGAGATGATTATAGAACAATAATCTGTCCCTTACAGCAACAGCAGGAACCTGACCATGTAGCAGTAGGCGATGATTTTAGAACAATAATTTGTCCCTTACAGCAACAGCAGGAACCTGACCCTATAGCAGTAGGCGATGATTTTAGAACAATAATCTGTTCCTTACAGGAGCAGCAGGAACCTCTCCCTATAGAACTAGGAGACGATTTTAGAACAATAATTTTTCCCTTACAGAACAAGCAGGAACCTCTCACTATAGAACTAGGAGATGATTTTAGAACAATAATCTGTCCCTTACAGCAACAGCAGGAACCTGACCCTATAGCAGTAGGCGATGATTTTAGAACAATAATCTGTCCCTTACAGAAGCAGCGGGAACCTCTCCCTATAGAACTAGGAGATGATTATAGAACAATAATCTGTCCCTTACAGCAACAGCAGGAACCTGACCATGTAGCAGTAGGCGATGATTTTAGAACAATAATTTGTCCCTTACAGCAACAGCAGGAACCTGACCCTATAGCAGTAGGCGATGATTTTAGAACAATAATCTGTTCCTTACAGGAGCAGCAGGAACCTCTCCCTATAGAACTAGGAGACGATTTTAGAACAATAATCTGTCCCTTACAGCAACAGCGGGAACCTGACCCTATAGCAGTAGGCGATGATTTTAGAACAATAATCTGTCCCTTACAGCAACAGCAGGTACCTGACCCTATAGCAGTAGGCAATGATTTTATAACCATATTCTGTCCCTTACAGGAGCAGCAGGAACCTCCCCCTATAGAACTAGGAGACGATTTTAGAACAATAATCTTTCCCTTACAACACCAGCAGGAACTTCTCCCTAAAGAACTAGGAGAAGATTATAGAACAATAATCTGTCCCTTACAGGAGCAGCAGGAACCTCTCCCTATAGAACTAGGAGATGATTTTAGAACAGTAATCTGTCCCTTACAGCACCAGCAGGAACCTCTCACTATAGAACTAGGAAAGGGTTATAGAACAATAATCTGTCCCTTAGAGCAACAGCAGGAACCTGACCCTATATGACTGAGATTCTACCAGAACCCTAGTTATTAAGGAGCCAGTCTGAAGTTTCAGTGTTAGAGCCCTGTAGGAAAGGAATCCATAAAGTCAGAAAGTTATTCAGAAGACCAAGGACTGAGTTTTGAGTAGAAACTCACAGATATCCGTTGATTCTTATATAACAGAAGAAATTCTAGCATTGTATGTGGCCGAAATTATTTTAATTAACATGTGTAAGAAAAACTTTTCTCTAGAAGTAGGACTTTTTGGGGTGAGTGGTATTAATTTCAACAAATATGTATGGTATAGGAATGTACAAAAGAAAAATGTATACTGTATATGCATGATTACCTCCAAAATAAATCATTAAAAAATGAAATATGTTTACTTCAGAAACTTGCACTAGCAGCCTGACCAATGCACTAAATAATGCTATTGGAAAAGTGTCAAACACCCAAAATTGTGTATTTTAAAATATAGTTCAAATAGTGAAAAAGTAATTTGAAATGTTGTGCTCATATTAAGATTTAAATAAAATGATATACTCATAACAACCTCTATTCCTATAAATGAAGTCTGCATATACAAAACCACAATGTGCAACAATTTAATCATACGTAATATTCATTTTAAATGGACTGTATAAATAGATGTATAAATAGACTGCACAATTGAAATGTTATAAACCAAAGGAAATTGCATAACACTAACCGCACAGGCACTTTTTTCTGAATAGAGATATGAATTACAATATACATGCACTTTAGATATATGCACTATAAGGAGCACCTGAGAGCACTACTGTCACTTGAAAACAAATAGTAACTAGAAATAATAACATTAAGGTTATAGAGATTTACATATGGGCTACAGCAGCATTTATAAAATTGAGAATCGGGCATGTATTGTGACACTATTTGTTTTATAGTACTGTGAATGTGATTCAATAGCATTATCATTACCATTGTGATTATCATCAAATCAAACACATTGATCACAAAAGAGCATATGGGCTACAGCAGCATTTTAACAGAATAGGCGTAAATTGATTGGTTTGCGCAAAAGTTATCTCGTCTACAAACTATGGAAATAGATTCATGGCGTTTTTATTATTTTGTTTTCTTTCACTGGTAATGATGGTGATCTGCTATTTTTATCGGGACTGCAATATTGCAGTGGAAATGTCGGACGTTTTTGACACTTTTTTGGGACCATTGACATTTATACAGCAATCATAAATTTAAATGTCCACTGATTACTGTATAAATGTAATTGGCAAGGAAGGGGTTAACACTAAGGGGCAGTGAAGGGGTTAACTGTGTTCTCTGCATCTGTTCTAACTGTGAGGGGGCGGGGCTGGCAGGGACATAACCAATCTAACTGATCCCAGTGATAGAGAACAGTAGATCTGCTATGTCCCCCTTCACAGAACGGAGAACCGCCGTGTTTAAATTGGCGGTTTCCCGTTTTGCAGTTCTAACAGGTGATCGCGGGTCTCCGGCAGACATCGAGTCCCCTCAACCCGCGGGCATGCCCACGCAGCATGCAGCGGCCACGAGAGCGCGCCGCCGCAGGCTGTGAGTGCGCACGGGGAGCGCGCAAAGGGGCGGAAGTCGATGGATGTCCGCCGGGCAATTGAGATCCGCGCTGTAGCCGTCTTTTGGCTATAGCACAGATCTGAACTGGTTAATATTTATCATAACAGGCATTCCCAAAAAGCAGCTTGAGAAATTTTGAATACACACGGCATGGCCAAAGTGTACATTATATCCCCACAAAGCATGCGCTATGGCTTTTTTACTTTGTGTTTTTTACAGTCATTTTCAATGACTGTATATCACGCACAGTGGCGGCCCATCCATACGGGGCTTTGCCCCCCTAATCCATGCATCCGGCCCCTAATCTACATGCAGGATGCATATATTCCGAAGGGGGTTTTTTTTTTTAGAAGCACAGGATTAATTGGCTTCAAAAAAGGGTGGGTTTAGGGCGCAGGGCACTGCGCCTTGAGCCCACACAGTTGTGTGACAATAACAAATTAATATACGCTATTGTCTTCCTGATTCTCCTCCCGGTCAATCATGAAGCGGATCTGGAGACCTGATTGGCCGAGAAGAGAAGCGATTGTATTGGCTGCCGAAGAGGATAAGATGAAGAGGAAGCAGCTGTGAAGCCAAGGAGGAGGAGACGCAGGGTGAAGCCATTGAGGAGGAAGCACTGCCCACGACCTAGATGACGTAAGTCCGGGGCTGGTGGGCTGATGATTGAGCTACTGAGGTGTGTGACCAACCGACCTGGGGTGACGGTCGGTTTTGCGCTCCCCCCCAAAAAAATGAGGCACCAGCCATCACTGATCATTAGGGATGGGGTTGGTGTTTGGATCGAACGTAAGTTCGACCCGAACATCCCCTGTTCGCTAGTTCGGGTTTCCCCAAACATTATGGGGCATTCGCGGCAACTTTGTGGGCCCCATAATGTTTTAAAATGGCGTCAGAATTCCGCCCGCTGATTGGTCAAAGCATGCACATGACCTGCATGCTTTGGCCAATCAGCGAGCAGCCTGCTGTGAGAGTTTTGATTGGCTAAAGGCAGGATGCCTTTAGCCAATCACTGCACAGCAGTCTCAATCCACGCCCCACACTATATAAAGCCGCTCGTACAACGGCTCTATGAGAGTGTGTGTCGGCGCTGCTTGTAGAGAGATAGCGTAGGCTCCTGTATCAGGCAGTTTAGATAGCTAGCTTAAAAAAAAAACTGTAAAAAACAGATAAACATCACAGAAAATAGATAGCTAACTAGACAGATAGTTAGATATCTAAATATATATCTGTCAGTTAATGCAGACAGGTTAGCATATGGAGGGAAAAAAAAAAATATATATATATAGTCTAGTATATATATATATATATATATATATATATATATATATATATATATATATATATACGCACAGGTGTTGGATGTGCTATGGAGCCACAACATACAGAAGAGTTGGTGGAGTGGATAACAAAGCCGTCCTCATCCTCCTCATCCTCTGTCACCCAGGCTCGTACAAGTTTGACTTCCAACACATCTGGCAAAGCGGCCTATTCCACTGGATCCTTGTCCACAGTTACTCCTTCTGTAGCCCCACCATCATGCACGGAGGAGTCACCTGAGTTGTTCGACCATAGTGTCGGTTACATGCTCATGGAGGATGCACAGCAGGTTGAAGGCTCCGATGTTGGTTCCAAGGTTGAGGAAGGGAGTAGCGTGAGCCTAGAGACAGGGGGTGCCACAAAAGGACTAGAAACTAGCAGTCATGTTCCCCCAGCTGCAGCATACTGCCACGTTTGCTCCAGTGATGAGGAGGGAGGGGATGATGAGGACACGGACCGTACTTAGGTGCCTGAGAGAAGAGAGGAGGAAAGTGAGGAGGAGGAGGAGGCCCAACTCCACAAGGCAGGATGTCCTCCAGGGGCCAGCTTAGGGGCAGCCACCCAATTGCATCAGCCCACAGAGCTCCACAGGTGCAGGGCACTGCTACCTCCCCACTGACTTCCAAAATTTCTTTGGTGTGGGCATTTTTGAGCACATGTGCATTAGATCGCACCGTTGCCATTTGCAATCTATGTCTGAAGCGTGTCAAGCGTGGCCAGGACTCCAGCCTACTTGCTCCTAATCTTTGATATCAACCCCTACTATCCCTGCAGTCCTGCTAGCAGTATACCACCAGGTGAATTCAGCAGGAAAATATCACTACCCCAGTTGCTGAACCGTAAAAAGAAATACAGTCCCAGCCATCCCCATGCTCAGCGTCTTAATGCTAGCTTGGCCAAATTGCTAGCACTCCAATTGCTGCCTTTTCAGCTGGTAGACTCTGCGCCCTTTCGTGAGTTTGTGGAATGTGCTGTCCTACAGTGGCATGTTCCCTAAAGAGATTACTTTTCACGTAAGGCCATTCCAGCTCTCTACTGTCATGTGGAAGGCAATGTGTTGGCCTCATTGAATAGTGCGGTCAGCAGCAGGGTTCATATTACCGCCGACTCATGGTCCAGCAGGCACGGTCAGGGACGTTACCTTTCCTTCACGGTGCACTGGATAACTCTCCTGGCAGCTGGAAAGGATGCAGTACAGGGTTCAGTTTTGGAAATAGTTCCACCACCACGCCTCCAAAAAGCTGGTGGTCATTTTTCCACATCCGCCTCCTCCTCCACCCCCTCCTCCACCCCCTCCTCTTCCTCTACCTCTGTGGCCTCTTCTGCAGAATTGTCCTCTGAACCTGCAGTGCTCCCTAAGCGTTCAAGGAGCTATGCAAGCAGTCAGGCTAAAAGATGCCATGCGGTGCTTGAGTTAGTCTGTCTTGGGACAGGAGCCACACTGGGGAAGAGATTCTTTCAGCTTTGCGGGGACAGGCTCAGAGGTGGTTGACACCATGGCAGCTTGAGCCAGGAATGGTTGTATGCGACAATGGTACCAAACTTCTCTCTGCCCTCCGACTGGGACAATTGACACATGTTCCATGCTTGGCACACATCTTGAATTTGGTGGTGCAGCGTTTCTTGACCAGGTACCCAGGCTTGCCAGACATCCTGAGGCAGGCCAGGAAAGTCTGTGGTCATTTCCGCTGGTCATACAATGCAGTGTTCAGCTGGTTGACATCCTGCGGGAATTAAACCTGCCCAACAATCGCCTCATTTGTGACATGTCGAACAGGTGGAACTCAACATTGGCAATGCTGCAGCGACTCCATGCACAGCAGAGGGCCATCAATGAGTACCTCTGAGAGCATGGCACCAGGACAGGCTCAGGGGAGCTTGGCTTTTTTTAGCCACATCAGTGGCTAATGATCAAGGATGCATGCACTGTCCTGTCACCATTTGAGGAGGCCACAAGGATGGTGAGCAGAGACAATGCATGCATCAGTGACACTGCCCCACTAATATTCCTTCTGGAGCACACGCTTCATGGAATCATGGACAGGGGACCTAAGGCAGAAGAGAGGGAGGAAGAGGAGGACTTCCTTTCCTCTCAAGGCCCCCTTTATGCAGAGAGCATTCCTGCATGGCCACCAAACACACGGGAGCAGGAGGAGGAGGAGGAGGATTGTGTCAGCAATGTGGAGTATAATATGCAGCAGTCTTCAAAGGATCATGGCTTTCAGGCCCCAGAAACCCAGGGAGTTGTACGTGGCTGGGAGGAGAGATTTCCTGATAATATCATCCTCAGTGACCCAGAGGACACTCATGCCTCCTCAAACTTATGCTGCATGAGCTCTCTGATTCTGAAAAGCCTGCGAAAAGACCCTAGGATTCGTGGTATCAAGGAGAGGGATCATTACTGGCTGGCAACCCTTCTTGCACCACGTTACAAGGGTAAAGTTGCAGAACTTATCCTGCCTGCGCAGAGGGTGCAGAGGATAAAACATCTTCAGGATACCTTGAAGAAAAGTTTGTGCAACGCCTTTCCAGACCCTGGGAGTTTACCATGTCCTGCTGCTGGCCCTGGACAACGTGTTTCCGATGCTTTGGTCGTTCAGAGGCAGAATGGTGGAGAAGGTGGACGGCTGAGCGATGCCTTTAAAAAATGTTTCAGTCCTCAGCACCTAGGCCTGATAGGTTCAAGCAACCATCATCAGCGTCTGCATTATATGGTGCAGGAATATATAGGGGCAAGATCAGACTTGGAGACATTTCCAACTGAGCATCCACTTAGTTACTGGATCTTGAGGATGGACCACTGGCCGGAACTTGTCCAATATGCAATTGAGCTACTGGCCTGTCCTGCATCCAGCGTGCTCTCTAAATGGGCATTTAGTGCTGCTGGAGGGTTCATAACCGATCAAAGAGTGTGCCTGTCCACAGACTGAAGACTGCCACTGCTCCTATTCCTCCTGTCCATAATCTAGAACTATATGTTGTATTTAGGGCACCACCAACAGCATGCCATAACAATTTTTAAACTAATTGACAACGTCTGGCCCAGTTCCTCCATCCAACACGACTAACTGCAAGGGGTTACAGTGCTCTGGCACTGCCAACACACAAGGCCCAATTTTTGGCCACCTGTTTGACTGGTGGCTTTCGTCACAATTTTTAAACTAATTGACAACTTCAGGCCCAGTTCCTCCGTCCAACACGACTAACTGCAAGGGGTTACAGTGCTCTGGCACTGCCAACACACAAGGCCCAATTTTTGGCCACCTGTTTGACTGGTGGCCTTCGTCACAGTTTGTAAACTGATTGACAACTTCAGGACAAATTCCTCTGTCCAACAGGAGTAATTGCAAGGGGTTACAGTGGTCTGGCACCTCCAGCACCCAGGGCCCAATTTGTGGCCACCTGTTTGACTGGGAGATTTTATCACAATTTTTTAAGTAATTTACAACAGCATGGCCCGCACAAAAAAAAAAAAAAAACGACGTGCGTCTCCCCCAAAATCCAAACCAGGCCCTTCTGGTCTGGTATGGTATTTAAGGGAACCCCGTGCCAAAATTTTTTTAAAAAATGACGTGGGGTCCCCCCCAAAATCCAAACCAGACCCTTATCCGAGCTCGCAGCCCTAGCATGGCAGGAGGGGGTGGGGATGAACGAGGCCACATGCCCTCAACATGGGGAGGATGCTTTGAGGTCCCCCCAAAGCACCTTGTCCCCATGTTGATGGGGAGAAGGGCCTCGTCCCCACAGCCCTGGCCGGTGCTTGTAGGGGTCTGCAGGCAGGGGGATTATCAGAATCTGGAAGCCCCCTTTAATAAGGGGGCCCCCAGATCGCAACCCCCCTATGTGAATAGGTTTGGGGTACTTTGTACCCCTACCCATTCACCAAAAAAGGAGTGTAGTGTAAAAATAAACAATAGGCAGTTTTTGACAAATCATTTAGTTTGTATTATAGCGCTTTTCTTCTTTCTTCCTCCATCTTCTCCTGGCCCGCTCCTTCTTCTGGTCTTCTTCTTCTTCTTTTAGTCTTCTTGCTTCCTCTATACGTCTTCATTCTTCAATATTCATCTTCTTTCTTCTTTCCCCGCCGCTGCTCTCTTCGCTGCTGCAGTCCAGGCCCCTGCGCGTCTTGCCGAATGGGCCCCACTCCTTCTTATAAAAGAACTGTCATCGCGAAGATCGCCCATTCGGGGAGACGCTGCAGGGGCCCGACTGCAGCCGCGGAGAGCGCGGTGGCGTGGAAAGAAGATGAAGATGAAGACTGAAGACTAAGAGAGGAAGCAAGAAGACAAAGAGAAGAAGGAGAAGACCAGAAGATGGAGGAAGAAAGAAGAAAAAGAGCTATAATACAAAATAAAGGACTTGTCAAAAACTGCCTAATGTTTTTTTCTTTACACTACACTCCTTTTTTGGTGAATGGGTAGGGGTACAATGTACCCTAAACCTGTTGACATGGGTGGGGGGTCGGGATCTTATTAAAGGGGGCTTTCAGATTCCGATAAGCCCCCCGCCCGCAGACCCCCACAAGCACCGGCCAGGCTTGTGGGGAAGAGGCTCTTGTCCCCATCAACATGGGGACAAGGTGCTTTGAGGTTGGGGGGGCAGAGCCCCCCTCCTCCAAAGCACCCATACTCCCCATGTTGAGGGCATGTAGCCTGGTACGGTTCAGGAGGGGGGGGCGCTCGCTTGTTCCCCCCCATCCTAACCGGCCAGGGCTGCATGCTCGGATAAGGGTCTGGTTTGGATTTTAGGGGGACCCCCACATAATTTTTTTTTTAATTTGGGGACCCCGCGCACTTTTTTCCAGTGATTTTTTACGGCAATACATTACAGCCGCAATTTTAAATGACAATTTTTCCTATGGAAATGTCATTTTGCTCTGGCTATGTTCTACACCTCACAGAGATGCGCCCTTTTACACACAGACTAAGGACACCCCCCCAGGCACAATATTTAAATGAAATTTTCATTTTTTTTTTCACTTTAAGCATTATTAAAATCACTGCTCCTGAAAAAACGATTGATTTTAAAAGTTTTTTTTTTCATTGATACATGTCCCCTAGGGCAGGACCCGTGTCCCCATACACTTTTTAGGGCAATAACATTGCATTAAAATTAGCACTTTTGATTTTTCATGTTCGCGTCCCATAGACTTTAATGGTGTTCAGATGTTCACCCTGAACTTTTTGTCTGTTCGCATGTCCTGGTGCAAACCGAACTGGGGGGTGTTCGGCTCATCCCTACTGATCACGCAGTATGTTACTGTATGACACATCAAAATAGCTAACTGATGCAGGATAGCCCCATAAACATTAGAGAATCACCATTTTAATATATAGTACTTTTCTGACATACATTAGAGTGCTGGAGTGCGTGCTGCTTAACCAAGTACATTTGTAAGACACGTGTACACTATCATACTCATGTACACCTCCACAAATACTACATAGTACGTGTTTTGAAGGTGACGTTTTTTAACAGGGAACTTGCACTATCTTTAGTAATTCATGTTCAATGTTCTATCTCTGTTTTATATCCTTATAAGTTGGATTCCCTCTCTAAATTCTCTATTAAGTGTAATCATACTTTTTTTTCATAACAAATCCTAATCTTCCTCAGTTAATTGTTCCTCCAGCAGGGCCTGGGAATTGCAGTAATTGCCTCATCAATTATTTATATCAAGACACTGGTATGACTTAATGCACCTTGTATATATTTGCCAACTTTACACATCTTTGATTGTCCTTCACTACTGGAACTGGTTCATAACTACAACATATTCCAAGAATGAGTTCCATCTTCTATACATACACAGATCCATTTCTAATCAGTTATACTGTTACAGAATCACAATACTAATGACACGTACCCAGTGCTGGATTAAACTCTTTGGAGGTCCCTAGACAGTCAAAACCTTAGGGTCTCCATCGCAGGTTTTTCGTGCGTGTGCTCTGGATGTATCAACCTTTTTTTTACAAAATGATAACTCAAAGAAGAGCCAAACTGTAAACCTGATGTGTATGGTTTATGTACTTTAACCACTTGCCGAAAGCAGGCCGTCATCTGACGGCAACAAAGTGGTTCGATATTGCAAAGCAGATCGTGAGCGCGCGCTCGCCACCGGAGGCGCGCTCGCTCTCTCACTGTTTTCCGTGGGAGCCAGGGAGTGGGTAGGGTGGACTCGATGTCTGTCGGCTACCCGCGATCGCTCCCCCCGCAGTGACAGAATGGAGGTCTGTGCATGTAAACACATGGATCTCTGTTCTGACAGGGGGAAGGAATATGATCGCAGGCTCCCTGTATATGGGAGCCGCAATCACTCTCCTCCCCCACTCAGTACAGCCCCCATACAGTTAGTAACACAAACATGGAACAAGTTAACCTTTAGAGCGCCCACTGCAGGTTAACCCCTTCCCTGCCAGTGACATTTACCCAGTAATCAGTGCATTTTCATAGCACTGATCGCTGTATAAATGCCAATGGTCCCAAAAAAGTGTAAAAAATGGTCCGATATGACCGCCGCAATATTGCAGTCCCGCTAAAAATTGCAGATCACCGCCATTACTATTAAAAAATAAAAAATAATAAAAACCCCATAAATGAATTCTCATCATTTGTAAATGCTGCAACTTTTGCGCAAACCAGTCACTATATGCCGATTGAAATATTGTGGGTTTTTTGACAAAATTGTCGCTCTTTTTTTGTTCATAGCGGTGATCAGAAATGACGCAGAGGTGATCAAATACCACCAAAAGAAAGCTCTATTTGTGGGAAAAAAGGACGCAAATTTTGTTTGGGTACAATGTTGCACGACCATGCAATTGTCAGTTAAATCCACGCAGCGCCGAATCGCAAAAAGTGCTCTGGTCCTAAAGTGGGAAATCCTTCCGGGGAAGAAGTGGTTAAGATGGTATTGAGCACATTACATTAACCAGTTCCGGACCGCCCACCACATATATACTGCGGCAGGGCGGCCCGGCTGCGCAAAACCATGTATAGGTACGTGGTTTTGTGCACGCGGCTCGGGGATCGCGTGCCGCCGGAGCGCCGCTCTCGCTGTGGTTGGACACGGCAGGAGACAAGCAGGCGGTCCAGCGGCCGTGATGGCCGCCGCGACCTGCCGGTCATTCTTTGCAGAGAAAGATCATCCATTTGCCTATGAAAACAAGACAAACAGCTGATCTGTCAGGGAGAAACAGAGAGATCTCGTATTATAGCTAAGCTGAAACACAATGTCTCTTTTTCTCCAGTGTGACACTCTCCCCACAGTTAGAACGCACCTCCCAGGGGACACATTTAACCCCTTGATCACCCCAGGTGTTAACCCCTTCCCTGCCAGTGTCATTTATACATTGATCAGGGAATTTTTTTAGCATTGATCACTGCATTGGTGTCACTGGTCCCCAAAAAGTGTCACTTACTGTCAGATTTGTCCACCACAATGTCGCAGTCGCTGATTGCCACCATTATTAGTAAAAACAATAAAATAAATAAAAAGTCCCTAAATATATCCCCTATTTTGTAGACGCTATAACTTTTGTGAAAACCAGTCAATATACACTTATTAGGATTTTTTTTTACCAAAAATATGTTGCAGAATACATATTGGCCTAAACTGATGAAGAAATTAGATTTTTTTTTTCAATACTTTTTTATTGAGATTTAAAAAAAAAAATGACATGAATTTCACATTTTACATCAATTAGGATGTTCCGACTAGAGCAAGGTTAACCAGTAGACAATGACAAAAGAAAGTTAGCAACATTAACAATAATCCAAACTTACATGTTGTAGATTATACAGGATACAGTATGTCAAATAAGCAAACTATAAACAGTATCTCACAAAAGTGAGTACACCCCTTACATTTTTGTAAAGATTTTATTATATCTTTTTTTTTTTCCAAAAGACTTTATTGAGAAAGATGTACATACAAAAACAGGATAAAGCAAGACTCAGAGTCATGATAACACGAGTCAAAAATTGAACAGTTAATAGCATTAAAGGACATGACAAAATGGTATGGTACCAGAAAACAAAGACAGTCAACTACATGGACAGCCTGATGGATCGTTACAAGTTGAGGGGAAGGGTGGGAAGGGGGGGGGGGGGACTATACCCGACAGATCAAGGTGTTTGTAATTATGGACAGATTCTGACTGAAATGGTGTTTCTTTCTCAAATAGTCAGAGTGCAGGAGATTTAAGGGGGCCATTCCGGATATAGTGGGAGAGTGCGTTTGTTCCGCCTGCAACATCGTAGATGAACTGCTGAGTATTGTCCAAAAAATAGTTAAAAGTAGTCTTTTAACACATGGCCACCTTTGTAGGCATCATATGTGTTTCAAATTGCTTCCCCTTTTGATGAAAAAGACTGGCAGCCTTAGGGAGATTAAAGTCTGTTAGGACTGTTTCCTTGGTGTATAGTGCCATCAGGTCTTTTTTGACCTGGTTTACCAAGGGGCCAGAGGGAGAGAGCCAGTTTTTTCAGTATGGCTCTTCTGGCTGTAAGGAGGGAGGTGAGAAGCCAGGTTATAGTCTCCGGGTAGAGAGGGTGTTGCGTCGAGTCCCAGTAGGCGAAGAGGAGAAGTAGGGGGTCCTTCGGTAAGGAGATGTCCGTAACAGTATGTAGAAACGCCAGGATGAGCTCCCAGAAAGTGTCGATATAGGTACATTTCCAGAGGCGATGTGTGAGGGAAGGTCTATGTTGCTGACAAAGAGGGCAGTATGCAGCTTGAGAGTTTGACTTGCTTGAGAGGAAAGGGATGAGTGCCCGGTGCATAATCTTCATTTGGGTCTCACGCCATATCTCATTTGGGGTAAGCTTCAGAGTGGTGAGGTACCCTTTTAAAATTTTTCCAACCAAGTCTGGGCCAGGGAAATCCCTGCTCCAGTTAGCCACAGATGAGGCTTCCAGAGTGTAGGAAGTTGACGTTAGCAGTGGTTTGTAGATATCCGAAATCTTGTAAGAGTTGCTGTGGATGAGGGTATCTATAATGCTGTCTCGGAATCTCTTAGTTTTCTCCATGCAGGTGGATGGTGCATTGCCAAAAATGAAAGATATGATTTTTCTGTAGGGAATATTGTGTAGTAATGTTGTAGAAGTCTCGAGGGGAGCCAGTGGCCTCATCGTATAGAGAGGAGAAGTTTGCAAGGCCTTTGGTTTCCCAGTAACTAAAGGCTTCGTAGGCCTCTCCTGGTGGAAAGCTTGGGTTGCCACTGATTGGGAGGAATTTGGACATGTGAGGGGGGAGTTTAAGGAGTTTCCTATGTTCCCTCCAGGCAATTGCAGTGTCCCTGATCCAGAGGTTGTGTTGGATGTCAGGTGGTGTAGATTTCCATCTGGAGTGGATTAGAGCTGCCATGGAGTAGGGGTGGGCCATGTACGATTCTATTTGGAAATTTGAGTGACATGAGGATTTGGTTATCCAGTCCAGGCTAAATCTGAGCAGGCAAGCTATGTTGTACAGTCTGATATTGGGGAGGTTTGCACCCCCTTCGCTCCTGGGGAGATGCAATTTTTGGAGAGAGATACGGGGGCGCTTCCCCCACCAAATGAAGCGTGAGATGCTTTTGTTTAGTGTTTGAATGTCCTTATGCTTAAGTAGCAAAGGGATTGTCTGGAGGGGGTATAGGATGCGGGCGAAGGTAACCATTTTTACCAGGTAGCATCTCCCCATGAGCAAGAGGGGCAGATCCATCCAGCTGTCCATTTCTTGGCACACCTTAGTAAAAAGGGGGGGATAGTTAAGATGATAGAGGGACAAGGGTAGTTTGCCTATATTTATGCCTAGGTATGTTATGTGGGAGTGTGCTAATGCAAAGGGGGAGGCTGCGGTCCATGAAGGGGTGACGGAAGATCCCCATGGAAGTATCTCACTCTTATGGTAGTTGATGCGGAGGCCTGAGCATGACCTAAAGGAGACAAAGATGTTTTTGATGGCATGTATGTCAGTGGCAGGTTTGGAGGTAAATATGAGGACGTCATCTGCAAACAAAGAGAAGCGTAGTTCAACGTCTCGTATTTTAACGCCGTGTAGAGGGGCCACATAATTGAGGTATCTAGAGAGCGGTTCCAGGGCTTGGTTGAACAGCAAGAGGGAAAGAGGACATCCCTGCCTGGTGCCCTTGTGTAGCCTGAACTCGGGAGTGAGGAGGCCTGCCACCACCAGCCTGGCCGCTGGAGCAGAGTACATAGATTTGATAAGGTGCACAAAGGCCCCCTCGAAGCCCAATTGATTAAGTACTAAATATAGCCAATCAAAGCTGACATTATCAAAGGCTTTTTCCGCGTCCAGGGTGATGATGGTGTGCTCTCCCCCCGGTTCTTTTCCCAGTCTCTAGTATCGCTAGAACCTTTCTGATGTTGAGCGTGGCAGTTCTGCCGCAAACAAAGCCAGATTGAGCGGGATCTATAAGGTCAGGCATAAGTGTGGCCAGCCTCGTAGCTATAATTTTTGAGAGTAATTTTACATTGATGTTTAGTAAGGATATGGGTCTGTATGATCCGGGTTGGGTGGGGTCTTTGCCTTTCTTTTCCAAAAGTTTAATGATGGCTTGGCTTCCAGTAGGGGGATAAGCGCTGCCTTTCCAAAGAGTGGAGTAGACCCCTTGTAAGGTTAGTGAGATGTCGTCAATCAGTATTTTGTAAAATTCCCCAGTGAAGCCATCAGGACCAGGGGCTTTGGAGGGGGCCAAATGACGGATGTCCGTGACTATTTCTTCAAGTGAGATATCAGCATTTAGCATCTCTAGCTGCGAGGGGGTCATTTTTGGGAGGCTTGGGCTAAGAATTTGTGGGCTTTCTCTTTATCTATAGGGTCAGGGGCATAGAGATTACAATAGAAGACCAACTTAATTTGGCTGATTTCCTTGGGTTTGGATTTAGTATTACCTGCGGAATCCTTTAGGGTTAATATATGTGTGGGTTTGTATGGGCCTTTTGTTAGTTTAGCTAATAGCCTACCGGATTTGTTGCCGAACTTGTGCAGGTGGGCTTCTAGATAATCTCTGTGGAGCATCTCAGTCCTGTCGGCCCAAGCATCAAAGGATTTTTTTGCAGCTAACCATTTTGCTCTATTTTCGGGGGTGTTATGAGTGCTTAGGGAATTTTGAGCGGATCTGAGATTGTCGGAGGCTAGCTTATATTGTAAACGCGTATGCCTTTTGTAAGATGCTGAGTAAGAGATTATGTGTCCTCTTAAATAGGCCTTACCTGCCTCCCAGAGTAAGTTTGGGTTGTCTGTGTGAGGCTGCTTATCGGACAAATAGTCTAGCCATGTTTTAATTAAGAAGGAGCTGAAATTGTCATTGTTTTGGAGGAAGGAGGGAACTTCCATAAGTTGGGTGACTGCTGTTGGGCGTTAAGTTCCAGGGATACAGAAATCGGGGCGTGATCAGAAATTGCAATGTTATGGATCGCAGCCTCTGATATTTTCGGGGTTAGTGTTCTGGTGCAAAATAAGTAGTCTATTCTGGATAAAGATATGAGGATGAGAGAAAAAGGTAAACTCCCTGCTCAGGGGGTGGAGTAGTCTCCAGATGTTTGTAAGGTCAAGGGAGTCGATCGTGGAGGCCAGAAATGTGGGATGACAAATGGACTGGGAGGTGCCGATGACCTTTATTGGGCATTTATCTTCTAAGGGATGAAGTATATCATTGAAGTCCCCTCCAAGGATATGAGGGAGATCTAGGTGCTTCAGCAAAGCAGTTGCAAGGTCAGCGTAGAATTGCCTGTCAGGGGTGTTAGGGGCATAAACGTTGGTGATTAGGAGATCACAAATGGCCTGGTGGATCCTTATCGTAACCCTCCTGCCTTGGCTGTCTGCATCAGAGGCGGAAAACTTATAGGGGAGGTTTTTGTGAATCAAGATTAAAACACCATCTTTGCGGCCGATGGCATCTGACCAAATACCTCTCCGACCCAAAGTTTGAGCATACGGTGGAAATCGGAGGAGGATAGATGGGATTCTTGTAGGAGTGTTATGTCGACTTTTAGGCGTTTGAGATGGCAGAGGATTTTAGTACGTTTAGTTGGGGATTTGAGTCCTTTAAAGTTCCATGACACTATCTTCATAATCAAGTGGGGGGTGAGGAGGGTATGAGAATTGTGGGATACTAAGGCGTGAAGTTTGATCTAAGGTGCACTCTAAGGAGTTGGTTAGTGTGGAAAGAGATGGTTGCGATGCTGTGTCTGGCGGAATAGAGGAGTAGGGGGGGTGAGTGGGGGTGGGTGGGTTGATCTTTGTAGGTAATATGCTGACTGTGTTATAGAAAAGAGAGTACCAAAGGAAAAAATTAAGATAGCTCGAGAGCACTTCACTTCTTCCCGCATGAACGAGCTGCATCCATGAGCTCCCAAAAAAGCACCTCGGTCGCACTCTCAGTGAATCCGAGGGTCGGGGCATTACATGTCAGATTTGCCATGGGGGGAGAGCACCCACCCCACTACGGCTTCGGGGGAAATTGAGAAAGAGTGAGGGGGAGAGGAGCACCGCATGTTGCAATTCGCTCTGGCGGGAGCTCTATTAACGTAAACAAAGAACCTTGTAGATTGAGTCATAAAGCGTTACAACATTAAACATTAACAGCAGCTCTGTAGAAACTAGCAGTGACACTTGGTTTGCCGGCCTGCGTGGTTCGCAGAGGTGTGTCATTGCCAGAATGGACAGGCACAGAAGGGTTGAACAAGACAACAAAAAGACATTTCAACTTATAATTACGTTCCGTAGAGTTGAACATTATGCCGACGCTTGGTCCTATCTTGGTGAAAAGATAGAAGCGGTCTCATGACAATCCTGTTGTATAACAATTCTTTAGGAGGGGTTGAAGCATAAGTGTGGTTGAAACTTCAGCGGGGTGTGGAGTGATTCCCAGTGTTGGAGTATCTTATGCGCTTAGGAGAGTCTTTCCTCTGGCTTCTCTGTACTTGAGGGCAGTTGACCGCAGAGGAGATGCTGGTTTGAGTTGAGTGCGCCGAGGTATGCTTAGAATGGATGAAATGATCAGCTTCTGCAGGGTCATGGAAGGTGAGTTGATCACCATTTGGCGATTTCAAGCGCAGCACCGCAGGATACGCCAGTGTGAATTTTATGTTACGTTAAAAAGAGTTGGGAGCAGACACCTTGGAACGCTTTTCTTTTCCTCGAGACTTCTATGGAGTAGTCTGAAAAGATTAGTAATTTTTGCAGGATGGTAGATTTATCTGCATAATTTAAGTAGCAAGCTATGACTGGTTTTGGGGAGGAACGCTCCTCATTGTGCGGGCCCACGCGGTGAGCTCTCTCGACTATTACAGGTGATGTGATGCCCAATGCTTCCGGGACACGTTTTGCACAAAAGTCAGGTAAGTTTCAGTCTTGTAGCAATTCCGGGACCCCGACAAAGCATAAATTATTCCGTCTAGACCTGTTCTCTAGATCTTTGAGTCACTGAGCGATAAGTTAGAGCGATTTGTCTTGGGATTGTTCAGAACTTTGCATATGGTAAAGTTCGTCTTCTACGTTGGAGACGCGCTGTTCGACCTCGTTTAGCCTGGTGGAGTGATCACTAATGACTTTCTGAAACTGGGCTAGGCTATTGTTAATTGCTGTCTGGACAGAAGTTTCAATCGTCGGGGCCAGGAGAGCGGCCACCACACGTGCAATCTGTTCGGTGGACGCGTCCCCTTTAAATTGTGTCAGGGTTTGCTCCGGCGTTCCTACCTCCATTCCCGGGTCTTCTGGGTGGGCAATGGGAAGAGGATGTGTCCCTGGGTTGGTTTGAGCCCCTTGTAGGCCGTTCAGGGCCGCCAGGGTGCTGCGCTGAGCTCCGGGATTATAGGCCGAAGCCGGGGCCTCAATTTCGGATGCCTGCCGCGGTAATGATGGGGCCGCTCGCGGGCCGTTCTTTTCCAAAAAATTGTCCTGTGCCATGGTGGGGGAGCTGCCAGTGTTATTTGGGGTGGTCCTCGGTGTGTAGATGGCTTTATATGCCATTTGTGAGGGCCTCTTGGTGGGAGCTAGCTGAGAAGCAGCTGCTCCATGCGGCGCTGGACCCGGAAGTTCATTATATCTTTTCATGTGACAACACTGAAGAAATGACACTTTGCTACAATGTAAAGTAGTAAGTGTACAAGTTGTATAACAATGTAAATTTGCTGTCCCCTCAAAATAACTCAACACACAGCCATTAACGTCTAAACCGCTGGCAACAAAAGTTCAACATGGCACCTCATGGTAAAGAACTCTCTGAGGATCTGAAAAAAATAATTGTTGCCCTACATAAAGATAGTCTAGGCTATAAGAAGATTGCCAATACCCTGGAACTGAGCTGCAGCATGGTGGCCAAGACCATACAGCAGTTTAAAAGGACAGGTTCCACTCATGGCCTCGCCATGGTTGATCAAAGAAGTTGAGCGCACGTGCTCAGCATCATATCCAGAGGTTGTCTTTGGGAAATAGACTTATGAGTAGAGTAGAGCGAACCTCTGGAAGTTCGGGTTCTGCTGGTCCGGCCGAACTTTGGGACAAAGTCCAGGTCCGGGTCCGGACGGAACCCGAACGATCGCACGGACACCGAACCCCATTGAAATCAATGGGGACCCGAACTTTTAGGCACAAAAATGGCTGTAACAAAGTCCTGGAAAGCCCTAGAGGGCTGCAAAAGGAAGGAAATGGGGGTAAGGGTGGGACAAGTGACCTACAAAGAAATGGGGACGGGGAAATAACTTTAAATATTTAAAAAAAAATAAAAACATAAAAAATGCAAAAATGGAGGTGAATGTGGATCATCTTCAAACTGTGTCTGAAAAGTATTAATTAACGGTAGAAGCCATATAACTGTTCTAAAATCATTTTCAAACCAGGGCAAGTGCCCTACAAAAAAATGGGGATAGGGAAAATAAATTAAAATCAAATAAAAAAATGGGAAGGGGCCGCAAAACACGGATTTTCAAGCCCAGGGGTAACTAAAGTTACCCCAAGCCACAGGCACGCTAGCAAGCCCAAGGCAGGCCTGGGCCTGGACCTGAAACAGGGTTTCAAGCCGGCCTGGTCGTCTTGGGCTTGAAGGTCTCCAAGCGAGATGAGATGAGTATTCAGATAAAGGGTTTCTGTTGGAGACCTATACTACGACTCGTGCACGCGAGTTGAAGAAACTAGTTGGTACCGC
>BLSH010385086.1:36196-47540 GCA_018402905.1 Glandirana rugosa | reverse complement strand
ACATATATATATATATACTGCATTCAGTGTAGACTATATATACAGCTCATTCAGTGTACAGTATATACTCTGGTGAAAAACCTTTGCTTCCCCCTTTTTTATCAGTTTGGTGGTCCCATTTTTTTGCGTTATTTCAATTTTGTAGTCACTTAAGTAAAAGAGAAAGGGCATGGACTTTGTGGGGGCCACTTGGTCCAGTTATGTAGCAGAATTTCAACCCAAAAATGTCTCTGTTAATCAAAATGATGCCAATGTCAATCAATATTTTACCAAAAGGAAGAGATTACTCAAAAAAAGTCTAATTTGCACTGGCACATTGAATTTCAGGTACTACATTGCAGATAGGATTAACCCCTTTAGTCTGATGGTGCAGGTTTTTCCTACCATTAAACAAGTACCACCAGATCTGAAGGTCAAGTGGGAACTAGCCCTAATGAAATGTAGTACAGAACGTATGACTCTTCTGATTAAACATTATGAAGCTGAAATGGAATCACTAGTTCAAGATATTATAGATCTAGGTGCCACCTACCAGTCAGCTCAAACCCACGAACAATTTGAAAATAAATGTCAGGATTTAAGAAATTATCTTGCCAAATTAAACAAGAATATTATTGGTAAAAAAAACAGTCCAAGTTCACAAAGACAAAAATGCCTTTGCAGGGGGTTTTGCCTACCGTTGGCACACCCCCCAAAGGAATAGGGGTCCGATACGGCATTGAACCCATAATGATCATATGACAAACAATGCCTTGATGTCTGATATTGGTACTGAATCTGATTCCTCTATATCATCCACAGCTTCTCATCAGTTTCAAGGACAAGCACCTCCCTATGCCTCATATTCTGCAGGTTCACGTAAGAGGGGTTTCAATGGTGGTGGGTATTCCTCTCCGCATGCGCCTAAACACCGTCCTGATCAATTTCCTCCCTTTAATCACAATAATGACTCCTTCAGATCCACAAATCACCCCAAAGGCGACATACACCTAGGTCCCATTACTGCACAAGCACTTCAGATCATGGCCTCTCAGCCTTCGGCTAGACCGAGAACACAGAATGTTAAGACCAATTCTAAACTCACTAACAAAAATGCCCCTTCCATTCCTATACCAGGTACACCCTCCCTTCTGAGTTCTCAAACTTAGGGTATTTTTTTTACCAGGGACTCACCCCATGGAGGGAGCTGTACAAACCACATTGGATCCACATCTAACATGTTTAATCACAACACCCCCTTCAGATCCATCCAAAACTCCCAACCTAAATCTGGCACCCACACAGAGTTAAGTGTCATTAATCTCACTCCCTACATTTTTGATTTGGATCAAATCAGTGTTCTACAACTAGGCCTTAATTTTTGCCCCTCTATGGACATTAATAAATACAAGACAATTAAGGATACTTATCTTTTCTCACAAAACCTCACATACAAATACCTTTTTGATCTGGATCGAGTAAGATCCGCTCAAGACAAGGAATTGACAGAAAAAATCAAACATTTCTCTATGGCGGAGTTCAGGGCCTTGCGTGATTTGATTCTCCTCTTGGAAGAGAATTCCACGCAGGCCTCTGACGCCGCCTCAGAAATCCGTGAGGATGCCAACCTTGTGATTAGTAATCACATTTCTTTCAAAAATACATACCAAAAATTTCCAGATCTTTCCACCAATTCCAATATCTGGGCCTTTCTCACCTCTATGGTTAGTGACATCAAAAAGTTAGAAACTGGATCTGTGTCCCAAAATTTAATGGCACCTCAAATACGGGCCCTTAAATCCCTTAAACAGATACCGGATATAGTGATCAAGAATTTGAACAAAGGTGGCAATGTTGTCATCATGACCCAAACACAATGCGAACACGTGTATTGAAATATTAAAGAATAGGAACTGGTGCCATCCTCTGTCCCCCTCCAGCATACAGAACTTTATCACAGAATACAATTTATCTCTAGTGCATTTTTAGAGGGACTTGTTGATCAGAGCACATATGACTTTTTGAGTGTCACACATCCCAAAGAGGCAACTTTTAATGCCTTACCTAAAATACACAAGAGACAAGAGACTAGACAGACCCCCGAGGAGACCTATCATCTCGGGGGTTAGCTCGCTCTTAGTACACTAGTAGATTGCTTTTTGATGCCACACGTCCTCAGATTACCGTCATATATTAGCGACACTATGTGTCAGCAACTGGTGTGACTAGTAATATGTGAACTGCACAGAGAATACCAGACACAAGTGTAAGTGAATAAGGTGATTTTAAAAAGATAAGTAAATGGTGATCCAAACGCACATCTAATATAACAAACAGAGAAACCAACCAAATAACAGAAATAGTGAAAACTGCCTAAATAGGTAAATGGAAATGTCCAAACCGTAAATGAAGCCAGACCAGGGTCATACACGGTAGATCAGTAGAGGGGGCAGGTAGCAGGACAGGACAGGAACAGGGAGAAGATGCTGGGGAATGCTGGGGGAAGATCAGGCTGCAGACTGGGGTCCCGGAGCAGATTCAGGATACAGGATACAGGATTCAGGATTCAAGATTCAGGATTCAGGATACTGAGGCACAAGGAGACGAACGCCAAGGTACTAACCACATGGAAGCCAAGGTTTATATATCCCTCCTGCAACGAGCATCAGGTGGTGACTCATTGGCCTCTGATTGCTGGGAGACACCTGCTGGTGGACACTGGAACTGCAGCCCATGGATCCAGGAGCCACAGCGCCATCACCAGATGAGCCCTTTACTAACACCCGCTGGTGGACACCAGAACTGCAGCCCATGGATCCCTGAGCCACAGCGCCACCTACTGGAGGGACTATTCCTGACAGTACCCCCCCTCTAAGGAGCGGCCTCAGTATGCCCCAAATAGCCGTAGGGGATCTAGTCCATAAGAAAAAGTCCTCTGCTACATGAGTCCACCGAAGGAGTTGCTTGAAAACTGAAGAAACCCTGGGTCTCCAGCAAGATGCCCCCAAGATCCATCGGAAGGTAACGTGTCCCCCCACCTGGATCATGCAACTGGCTGAGTGTCCCACTGCCAGGGTCAGGTGACCTGCTGGGTGTCCTGCTAGCCGAATTCCCTGGGATGTAACACATTCGCAGCTTTGAGTCCCTCAACACAGTAGATACCCCGGGGTCACACGGGTTATCTTTCAATTTAGCCCTGGGGTCATGTGACAGTACTGGAATACAGGCACCAATGTGTCCTGTCATGACTGAATAGCTTGCTTGGTCTCCAGGACTTGCACTGAGCATCAAAAAACAATTAGGCCTCTCCAAGGCACCAGTTACCCAACCTGGGTCCCCTAGTACACCCGGAGCTGTGGCAGTCTTTCCCAGATCATGGCAGGGCACAGATCTTACTCCGCCATTCCCTAGGAGTTTACCATGACCAGGGCCATGAAGGCAAATGCAGCCATTAGTCATCCATGTTATGTCTAGACCACCAGGCTCGGGCGCCATAGGAGCAACAGACTGCCAGAGGGACTCTACTGAGGCAACCATGAACTGAATCTTAGGCCAAGAAGACAACCCATATAAGGCACATGAAGGTTCAGACCCATTAACAGGTGAACACTCAGCCTTTACACAACCATCCAACTGATCAGGCTGAGCAGTGGGCAGAAGCACATCAGACTGGACAGCAGGCACCGGATCGTCAGACTGGACAGCGGGCACCGTATCATCAGACTGGACAGCGGGCACCAGATCATCAGACTGGACATCAGGCACCAGATCATCAGACTGGACATCGGGCACCAGATCATCAGACTGGACAGCGGGCACTGGATCGTCAGGCTGGACACCGGCACCGGATCGTCAGACTGGAGAACGGGCACCGGATAGTCAGACTGAACAATGGGCACAGAATCATCAGACTGGACAGTGGACACTGGATCGTCAGACTGATCAGCGGACACCGGAACATCAGACTAGACAGCGGGTACCGGATCATCAGACTGGACAGCGGGCTCAGAATCATCAGACTGGGCAGCGAGCACTGGATCATCAGACTGGTCAATGGACACCAGATCATCAGACTGGACAGCGGGCACCAGGTCATCAGACTGGACAGCAGGCACAGGATCATCAGACTG
Source organism: Glandirana rugosa (assembly GCA_018402905.1). NCBI lineage: Eukaryota > Metazoa > Chordata > Amphibia > Anura > Ranidae > Glandirana > Glandirana rugosa. The sequence goes on along the minus strand of BLSH010385086.1, from coordinate 43,431 downwards.
GACAGCAGGCACAGGATCATCAGACTGGACAGCGGGCACTGGATTGTCAGACTGGACAGTGAGCACCGGATCGTCAGACTGGACAGCGGGCACTGGATCGTCAGACTGGACAGCGGGCACTGGATCGTCAGACTGGACAGCGGGCACTGGATCGCCAGACTGGACAGGTGGCACTGGATCGCCAGACTGGACAGCAGGAACTAGATCGTCAGACTGGTCAACGGGCACTGGATCGTCAGACTGGACAGCGGGCACTATATCATCAGACTGGACAGCGGGCACTGGATCGTCAGACTGGACAGTGGGCACTGAATCATTGGACTGGACAGCGGGCACTGGATCGTCAGACTGGACAGCGGGCACTGGATCGTCAGACTGGACAGCGGGCGCTGGATCGCCAGACTGGACAGCGGGCACTGGATCGTCAGACTGGACAGTGGACACTGGATCGTCAGACTGGACAGCAGACACTGAATCATTGGACTGGACAGCGGGCACTGGATCATCAGACTGGACAGCAGGCACTGGATTGTCAGACTGGACAGCGGGCACTGAATCATTGGACTGGACAGCGGGCACTGGATCATCAGACTGGACAGCAGGCACTGGAACATCAGACTGGACAGCGTGTACCGGGTCATTAGACTGGACAGCAGGCACTGGAACATCAGACTGGACAGCTGGTACTGGATCATCAGACTGGACAGTGGGCACTGGATCATCAGGCTGGACAGCGGGCACTGGATCATCAGACTGGACAGTGGGTACTGGATCATCAGACTGGACAGCAGGCACTGTAACATCAGACTGGACAGCAGGCACTGGATCATTAGACTGTGCAACAGGCACTGTAACATCAGACTGGACCAATTTGGCTGGTGTGCAGGCTGGCTTGAGTAGATTGGCTGGAGTAGAGGCATACCGGAATAGATCAGCTGGAGTAGAGACGGGCTTGAGCAGGTTGGCTGGTGTGGAGGCAGACTGGGATAAATTGGCTGGTATGAGGGTAGACTGGAGCAGATCGGTCAGCTTGGGAGCAGACTGGAACAGATTGGTGGGTGTAGAGGCAGACTGGGACAGAGTGATTGGTGTAGAGACAGTATTGGATACAGGCTGGATAGTTCGGGTTGGGAAAAACTTCTGTTTCTTTTTAGATTTTACCACTGGAGTTCTGTAAGTGACTGCATGGCTGTAAGTAGGGGGTGCAGCTGATGGAAGAGTATGGCTGGAGTATGGTAAGGAGGGAGTAGACAATAAGGAGGATTTTTGTGGAATTGTTGCAAGCAGCGGAGAAGAGGTTGGTGAGTTAAAGACAGGGTAGGTGCAGCAGGTGCAGACGGGGTACAGATATTTGGTAGGAAGCAAAGTATATTGGGCTGTGGTTGCTGTAGTTGAAAGAGGAAAAGAACTTTGAGCAGGTAGGTCTCTGGTGGCAGGAATGGGTTGGTGCAAGCTGAATGGGGCTGAATACAATATATCTGACCACATCTGTAGTAAAGGTTGAACAAAATTAAGTGTACATACAGCCTGTTTGACAAGAGCCTGCACTGCGTTAATTCGCTCTATTAACACCTGTCGGGGCATGCTGAATAATGCTCAAGGAAATAAGCTGAGTCATCTTCGAGTAACCATATCAGCGATTCTACCTGAGTTTTGCTGAAAGGAGGGGAAAAATCATCACTGCCCTTAGGAATGCTGGACAAAGCCAACTCTGCACACACCTGAATCAAAGGCTGAACATTACTAAACAACATACTGCCCTGATCAACTAGAACATGAGCCAGATGCATACATTCCAAAAGCCGTTCACTAGTCCACTCCTTCAACATTTGGTGGCAATAATCATGATCCTCTGTCACCAGCAGAGAAAAATAAACAACCTCCTCTGGATGCATGTTGTTACCAAAACAAAGATGGCTTCCATGTGAAGTCACTTCTGGTCAGGACTGGCCTTGGCGTTATGTCAGCAACTGGTGCGACCAGAAATGTGTGAACTTAACAGAGAATACCAGATACAAGTGTAAGTAAATAAGGTGATTTATTAAAAAGATAAGTAAATGGTGATCCAAACCCACATCTAATATAACAAACAGTGTAACCAACTAAATAACAGAAATAGTGAAAACTGCCTAAATAGGTAAAGGGAAATGTCCAAACCGTAAATGAAGCCCGGCCAGGGTCATACACGGAAGATCAGTAGAGAGGGCAGGGAGCAGGACAGGACAGGAACAGGGAGAAGATGCTGGGGAACCCTGGGGATAGATCAGGCTGCAGACAGGGGTCCCGGAGCAGATTCAGGATACAGAATACAGGATTCAGGATTCAGAGGCACAAGGAGACGAACGCCAAGGCACTAACCACATGGAAGCCAAGGTTTATATATCCCTCCTGCAACGAGCATCAGGTGGTGACTCATGGGCTTCTGATTGCTAGGAGACACCCGCTGGTGGACACTGGAACTGCAGCCCATGGATCCAGGAGCCACAGTGCCATCACCAGATGAGCCCTTTACTGACACCCGCTGGTGGACACCAGAACTGCAGCCCATGGATCCCTGAGCTACAGCGCCACCAGCTGGAGGGACTATTCCTGATGCTATGGACCTCTTTAGACATATCGAGGGGATGCCCATGCTGGCTGGTGCCCTCCTCGTGACTTGAGGCTCTTTACTCAGGCATCCCACGTGAGCGGGGCATCAGCATGGCACGGACTTTCCTTCGAGAGGTGGAACACACTATATGGTAATATGGAGAATTCGCTATCAAGCTACTCCATATTATCCTTACTCACAATCGGCTCACTTTTCTCTGCAATCACTACCTCCAGGTGTAGGGAGTCGCAATGGGGACCCGTTGCGAACCCTCATACACGAATCTGTATCTGGGGGTGGTGGGAGCGAGAAATTTTTGCGGATGAGAATCTAAGTACCTTCACCGATCAAGCTCTTTGCTGGTTCCATTTTATTGACCACATCTTTGTCATATGGACCGGAACCGAGGATAATCAAATTCAATTCATCGATTGTCTCAATGACAACCAATATAACTTCAAACTTAAAAAAACAAATAGCTTGTTTGTTCCTCTGCTTGCTGTTCATCCACTGTTTGTAAGTGCAGTATTTTACAGTGTCATGCAATTTGTTTCACGTGGTGCACCAAACAGTTTTGATTATTTGGACATATGTGACTTTTTTTTATGAGAACATTCTCAAAGTGATCACCCTTTGAACTCACCTGGATTGACTATTATCACATTATTAAGAAGTTCATCTATCATATGCTCAGTTTTACACTTTATTATACTTAGGCATTTGGTATTTGCACCTCTATACCAAGGATAAGATTATAAGTGATCTCCCTTGTGTTATAGCACCTATATGATTGTATGCACAGTGTACTCTGTAAATTTTATTGTAAGGTTTTTTAGTCTGGTGGGTAGTGCTTGATTTGATAACATTTGCCCTTATAGTGTGCCTTGTATTATAGGACACCTATAACATATAGAGATTTATCACAGGGATATCTCAGCTTATCTTTATGGTGCTTACTGTCACCATCATCTAGCGCAGCCTTTTTTGTTTTTTATGTTTATTATACTTGGTTGTATTTTTGGCTGCAGCTGGTTAAATCAGTTTATTCCTTCTCCCATCATAGGTCACATTGGTATTAGTGCGGTATTTATCTTCTCACTTATATAACTTCAAACTTACATTAAATTTTCATCCCCATTTGATTACATTGTTGGATCTTCAAATATATATAGACACTCATTTTTGTTTGGCCACTAGTCTTCATCTCAAGGAGACGGTGGGTAACACCATCTTACATGCCAGTAGTGCACATCCTTTGCATTTGAAACACAGCATACCCTACGCTCAATATCTCTGTCTCAGACGGAACTGTACAAAATTGGAAGATTTTCTTGTGCAGGCTGCCTCCTTGCATGACAGACTACTTTTGCGGGGCTACAGCAAATCTTTACTCAAGAGAGCCTTCCATAAGGCTCTCTCTCAGGATAGAAATTATTTGGCTTACAAAACTACCACATCAACACAACAAGACACAGGATCTACAATGAAATTCATTACTAGATTTTCATCCCAGCATGCCCAATTATGCCACCTTTTAAGTAAACACTGGCATCTCCTAACTGAGGACCATGTGGTATCAAAATATGCGAATCCAGAGATTGTGTTCCATAGGAACACTTCTTTGAAAGATCAACTCACCCACAGCCATTATGATCCCATACACCCTGCTCATTTTTGTGAGATACTGTATGTGCTCAATGATGTATCTTAGGTTGACTGCCAGCTCTTGTTTGCAAACAGAATTTCTACCATTGTGTCTTAAATACTTTTTTCTATTCCCTGTGACCATTAAAGGCGCAAAATATGGGCACTGTGAAGATGCCCCCTTTGAACCATTGAATAAATGTGACTTTCTGAAAACCAACCAAGCCTTCTCTAACTCTCTGCGATGTGAAAATGCCTACTTAGCAGTAGCTGCTATATTCTCTGGCCCTATGCCCTAGTCTACTATGCATAAACTGGAAGATTCCGAGATTTTATAGAGGCGTGCTCATGCAATTGCCCCGAAGTGAGTGACTAAACTACTTCTTGGGTTAGAGAGGATGATGGCTGGGGCCACCGATATCACAACATATGCCAGCCATGGCATAAATAATGGAATTTCAATATGTGAAAGCTAGTTGCAAACAGAAGAAGTAATAGGAGGCAAATTATGGAAAATAGTCTATAAAGTGGTGTTTTCCTGTAAGTGTAAACAAAAGAATAATGACTACAGTTACTGGGTCTATGTTGTTTACCAGAATAACAAACAGAAAACAATGAAATCTTCCATGACCAGTAGTTTATTAGCATGTGATTAACACAAAGAAAGCCTTCCTTTATAAAGACTCACAGTGGTATAAAACTTAATTGTGTTTCTCTCAATTACTCACAAGACAGTACAAAAATTCCTATTAACGTGCTGTTCTTGCATGCTGGAAGATATAACGTATTTAAACAAGAAGGGAACATTTCAGCTTTCTGCCTGAATGAATTCAAGAAAAATCATAGAACGCAAGTTAGGGTTATATCAGTAGTTCAAAAATGAAAGCAAATAAAATTTACATGGTATAATTTTATTTCTTGCTTTGTACACTCTGCTAAATTTGCAGATAGAATATTTATCCATAAGTGAATAAAAAAGCTGAAAACTAAATAAATGGGATTATGGGCAGCACAAGACATAATTAATCTTTTTAAAAATATCAGAAGCAAGAATGCAAAGCAATTATTTTTTCTGAAGCTTTTTGACAGCACAGAACAAATAGAAAAACAAATTGAATGAGATTTTTTTTGTACTATATTTTCTGTTGCTCATATCTCCATGTACAAATTAAGAAAGATAATTGCGTAAATAGTGTATAAACCCTCTAACAAGTTATGGTTAATTGCTTTTCAGAGTTCCTGTCACAGCTGGGGGTGAAAAGCAATGTTCTTCCTTGGTGATCTAATATTGTAGTTTAAGCATTTTGCAAGGCATTGTGATCCCATCTGCCAGTAGGGAAGCAATAATAAGTTTATGTGTGATAATATGTCAAGGTGTGTAAGAGTGCGCTCTGCTAAAAATGTTCTTGCTATTGTAATGTGCATATGTTTTATATAGTAAACATAATGTATTACATTAAAACATTTGTAAAATACATAGCATTTGGTTGGTGAACATAAATAGGTGTTTATTTCCCAACAGGGTTCCTAATTAAAGAGTATCTAAAACCAAAGTATTTTTGTGGATAGAGTGGTTAGGGACTGGAACCTCTGTCAGATTTAAATTGTTGTATGCATTTTCAACAGGGAGATTTTGCTCCCTCTGTTCTAATAACCTGCTATCCACTGTCATCAGGACATAAATAAATGAAAAATGCCACAATTTTTTCTTAACACTGGAAATCTTCTTATTATATGTCACAATGGGACATGAACAGCAAACACAATTTTTTTTTTTAGCCATTACCTACTCTATCCAAAGCAACCAAAAAAAGTTTAATATAGATATACTTTAAATTTAGTGGAGAGTTAATAACATTTTGATTGGTGCAACAGTTACTCACAACACTTCATGAAATAATTATTTGAATATTACAACACTGTCCTTTTTCTGCATATGTCAGAAACAGGTTTTTAAAACAATTTAAAAAACAGCATGAACCTTTAACCGTTTTTCCTACAAAAATATTTATCTGTGAAATCTATCTTTCTAGTGACTGTGCTCTAACATTTTAGCTGTTATACATTCCTACCAGCTACCATTACATACCAAAGGAATGTCAGCACATATTACCCTCTATCTTCACCATTATACTTTTTTCTTTTTTTGTTTACAAAAGATTTTATTGGAAGGTAAGTACAAAAAACATTGTAAGCATACAATATCAATACAATTAAGAAGCAATTAGGTAGGGAAAAAAAAAAGGTATAAATACAAAATGTTTGCAGGGTATGTAATGATGACAAGAAGTTGCAATGGTACAGACGTATAGGTGAGGAAGAAACCAACCAGGGTATAATTATAGAGTAATTTCTTTCTAAAATTGTTGAGAAAAAACATTACTTAATCATTTTATCCCAAATATCCCATTTCTCTTCAAAAGAGATCATGTCATCAATAAGGGTGAAGTGAATTCTTTCCATAAGTCTGATAGATGACATTCTGGATAAAACCTGGTTCCACGGAAGTGTGGGGGTACGCCAATTACACGCAATCATCCAGTGTATCGATGTAATAAGGGTATGAATTAGTCTATTACATGGTTTAGATAATTCTGGAATGTTTGAGAATAAAAGACATACATGGGGGGTAAGGGTGATCGGGTTATCTGTGATTTTGGCTAATGAGTTGGATAGGTGACACCAAATCGGTTTAAGCAGATCACAGTCCCAGAATAGGTGGCTGAGGGTGCCCTGGAGGTTGCATCCCCTAAAACAGTTAGGGGAAGATAAAGGATAATATAAGTGAATTTTTGCAGGTGTCATGTACCATCTTGTAAGTAGTTTAAGGGGGGATTCTCTTAACGAGGGGGAACGGGATGATTTATTGAGGTTATTGAACATCCCAGTCCATTCTTTAAGTGAGAAGGAACAGTTTAATTCAGTTTCATCCTTTGACTTAATTTGACAAGGAAGAGTGAATTTCTTACCTGACCCTACAAGTTATTGGAGTTATTTAGTA
>BLSH010385036.1:67661-106376 GCA_018402905.1 Glandirana rugosa | reverse complement strand
GTCCCTCCAGACCCATTCCCGGGACGGAAGAAGGCTCCACCAGATCCAGTTCTAGTAAATGGAGAGGAGGAGTTTGAGGTCGAGGCCATCCTGGACTGCCGGAAGAGGGGTAGTGTAACCCAATATTTGGTGAAATGGAAAGGATACGGCCCAGAGGAAAACTCCTGGCAACCAGAGTCAAACATCCACGCCGCAGACTTAATCCAAGCTTTCAAAAGGAACCGCCAAGAAAGAAGTGGCCGTTTGGGCATCCGGAGGCTGCCCCTTGGGGGGGGGCAATGTTAGGAAAAGACTGTGCTAAGGGTTAATTGCATTTGATTGTGTTTCCCTCCATTTCCTGGATGAGCAGCCCTATTTAAACTTCCTGCTTCCTGTAGCCAGTGCTGTTCGTTCTACAGCGTGTGAGTGTTTCTGAGCGTCCTGATTTCCTGTTTATCTGATCCTGAGACCCGGCTTGACCTAGACCTTGTTGATCTCTGCCTGCACCGACCCCCAGCTTGCCCAGCGACCACTCTTCTGCCTGATCCTCTTGTACTTCTGCTGCCAGCCTGTTGACGACCCTGCTGCACCTGACAACCCCTTTTGCCTGCACCCTTTGTACCACATTGCCTGCCTGTTACCGACCCGGCCTGTACGACCATCCGCTACCTGCACGCGCTGCACCGGACCATCCTTATCACCACCAGGGATCCTGTCCAGCCCTCGTGCCCCCCTGAGCTCCTGGGCTCCCTGTCTGCTCTACCGGGGACCCTCGAACCAGGGCCGCAAGAGTGGTTGCTTCCTGCACAAGACAGACTCCACCGCCAGGTACGTGACAGGCAGTTATGTAGCCAGTGACACAGGTGGGGGCAGTTTGCAGCCAGTGACACAGGTGGGGCAGTTTGCAGGCAGTGACACAGGTGGGGCAGTTTGCAGCCAGTGACACAGGTGGGGCAGTTTGCAGGCAGTGACACAGGTGGGGGCAGTTATGCAGCCAGTGACACAGGAGGGGCAGTTATGCAGCCAGTGACAATGGTGGGGCAGTTTGCAGCCAGTGACACAGGTGGGGGCAGTTTGCAGGCAGTGACACAGGTGGGGGCAGTTTGCAGCCAGTGACAACGGTGGGGCAGTTTGCAGGCAGTGACACAGGTGGGGCAGTTTGCAGCCAGTGACACAGGTGGGGGCAGTTATGCAGCCAGTGACAATGGTGGGGCAGTTTGCAGCCAGTGACAATGGTGGGGCAGTTTGCAGGCAGTGACACAGGTGGGGGCAGTTATGCAGCCAGTGACAATGGTGGGGCAGTTTGCAGCCAGTGACACAGGTGGGGACAGTTTGCAGCCAGTGACAACGGTGGGGCAGTTTGCAGCCAGTGACACAGGTGGGGGCAGTTTGCAGCCAGTGACAACGGTGGGGCAGTTTGCAGGCAGTGACACAGGTGGGGCAGTTTGCAGCCAGTGACAACGGTGGGGCAGTTATGCAGCCAGTGACAATGAAGGGGCAGTTTGCAGGCAGTGACACAGGTGGGGCAGTTTGCAGCCAGTGACAATGGTGGGGCAGTTTGCAGCCAGTGACAACGGTGGGGTACATTTCAGAGTCGTCCCCCCCCTCCGCACTTACCCCATACAGCAGGCAAGAGTGTTGCAGAGATTCGGCATGCGAGAGCGCGCTGGAGTCTGCAGAGTTCGGCACACGGAGAGCGGCTGTCCCCCCCTAGTCGGTCCCCGGGCGCTCATGGTCTCTGTGGGAGCGGAAGTCACCTCCGCTCCCACAGTGACCCGGCCCCTCATCCAATCACCCTGAGCGGAGGCTCAGGGCAGCCAATCAAGCTATGAGTGTGCGCCCGTTCTGCGCACACTCATAGCTTTTAATGGCCGGCCAATAGGCTCACTACTTGGCTGTCATGTGACAGCCAAGGAGCCGAAAAAAAAAAAGAAAGTCAATGTACCGGCGCCACCTGCAGGTGGGCGGGGTTGACTTTTTTTTTTTTCTTCTTTTGCCGGCGGGGAGGCGGCGCCCCAGCGCCCCTCCCACACCAGCCGCCGCTGCTCCCTACACAAGAAAAGCAGCCCACTTTTCTCAGAAATTCGGGGGGCTCCACCACCGAAGATGGCGGCCTAGACCCAACGCTCTGTCACTCTGCAGCCGTCCGCAAGCCTCTCTTGGGCCAACATAGACCACCAGCACACGTTGAAGATGGGAAAAACGGACTCCGCCCGCTCCAGGTCACCCAGGGCACCCGACACGCAACTAAGCGCTAATATCCCTGCAATGTTCCGCTCCAGATCCCGCTCCAGAGAGGAAACTCAACCGCAGGCCTCAAGCCAGGGTGTGGAGGTGAGTCACAGCACACACACGCAGCAACCTGGCCCTCACCACAGCACGACGGCACCAACAGCACAAACAACACCCCCAGCAGTCTCACCACAACAGGCCATCTGTATGGAAGACCTCAGAGGAATAGCAGCTGACATTAAATCCACCCTATCTGCAGCCATAGCAGACCTAAGGTTTGACATGCAAGCCATAGCAAGCCGCATGAAGGACATAGAAGACTCAGTGGATAGACATGAGACGACTATCATGGCCCACAGTCGCACACTGTCAGCACAAACATCGCATCTGAGAGATCTACACAGAAGCATTGAAGACCTGGAGAACAGATGCCGTAGACACAACATCAGAATCAGGGGGCTACCAGAAACAATCAATAGCGATCAGATCGCACAAGCAGCATCCTCCATTTTCAACGACCTGTTGGGTAGACCCCCAGAAACAGCTGTCGAGTTCGAACACATCCACCGAGCCCTACGCCCCAGGGGTAGAGAAACCGACCCCCCCAGAGACATAATTGGATGCCTGGTTGATTTCCGCCTAAAAGAGGACATAATGAGACAAGCCAGACTCCGAGGTCGCATAACTCACCAAGGCAATGAAGTAAAATTATTTCAAGACCTCTCTCCCATAACTTTAAATAAACACAGGGCACTAAGACCCCTACTGGACACTCTCAGGGATCGTAATATACCTTATAGGTGGAAGTTTCCCTTCTGCCTACAAGCTGGCACGGGAGCCAGAGTAGCCTATCTCAGACACCAGGAAGACATCCATGAATTTTGCGACACATTGGGGATACCACGAGTGGTCGTTGAAAACTGGTCACTTGACTACACCTCCCCCCCACTACACCAGGAAGAACCAATGGAGGTAAACAGAAGGGACTCAACACCCACACGTGGAAGACGCAGACGAATTTCCAATCCCTCTCCACCTCCAGCACACAGACGCCCACTCAGAGATGGAAACATCCCGGCCTCTCCGGCACATAGGAGACCTAGAAGAGATTAACGCCTCCCTCTAACATCCAACTGGAACCGACGAATCTACAAAGCCTACTGATTCTACAATCAACCACAGGTCATCTCCCTATACCCACTAATCCTACCTCACACCCTCAAGGAAACAACAAACCCACACTTGCACATATCCCTCCCCCCTGGAAAGAACTGTCGCTCCAGCCTTTCTTACAGAATCAGCCAATACAAGACACTTCCCTTCGGAACAAGCCTCCAGCATCTGCACCTGCTTTCTTTCTTGTTTCTTATATGTTCAGACTCTACCCCCATGAAGGAAGGCTACAGGTACCACCCGGAAGCCACAGAGACCATCCCTTCCGTTACAGCCGAAGGCCCTACGGTGAAACCAACCAGCTCCTCACACTCGAGAAATGGCAACAGACCAACATCCCACAATGCACAACGGTAAGACCAAACCATACTCATACCTTACCCGCATCCTTCACATAACCGATTGTGGAGGCGACGAACACCAATAACAACAGATACGGTCATTTGGAGCCTCATCCACAAGGACAGATATTACACAGCTGTGATGTGGGAACATAAAACCTGTGTAAATCTCGCACAATACACCATAGACTGTCCACCCCGCAAATAACAAGGTTCCACTGGGTCCATACCCTGCAAGCACATACCCCCACCGGTTCCCCAAGCCTTCGCACGGTCTCGACACCCACAGACCTTGACCCGAGACCTTGCTCCCCAACAGCTCACCTGCTAGGACGCAAGTACATGGAGCTGACACCAGGGACCTTCTACCAACCCCCCCCCCCCACACCAGTACCCACCCAACCACACCATCCCACTACCTTTGACCCAGCAAGCGTATTGAGATACAGACTCGGCTGAACTAATGCCTCTGTTGGGGTTGGACGGAACTGTGTTTGTCCAATGTGCCACAATCCACCCCCAGACTCGAAAGGCACTACTTGTTTCCAATATTCACAACTCGGGTCAGAGACTTGCTCACTGGGACAGCGAGGAAGGGTGGGGATGAGGTTCCTTCGTCCCCCCCTCCCTACATTCCCACACCTGTGGAGCATGCCAGTTGTTACCCGTTGTTTTTGTTCAAGTTGTACTTTCTTACATTCTGACGCTCACCGCCTGTTATTGCATATGTGATCATTGTTCAATTCATTGGTTTACCATGTATTAGATAAAGGGGTCCTGCCTCCTCCACTGGGAACCTAGCCTCACAATGGGACGTTAATTTACCTACACAAAATTGTAGACTCCTGATTGATTGGTTCCCATAACCATCCCACCACATCCCAAGAGGATCTCCAGTGGAGAAGGCCAGTCACCCCACTTGGTTACTTTGTTAATCTGTTACTTTGGTTTCTGCTGTTCACACTCACACCCGGTTGGCCATCTACCGAGCCCCTTATTATAACACCACCCCCTTACCTTCTAGCTGATACAGCTACTCATCCTAGGTCCTGACCACGCTTTATCAACGAACACTAACGTAATCAGACAAGTGAACCCCCCCCCCCCCCTTAAGCCCAAACACGACCACCTGTCACATTTCCAAGCATGCCCCAGGCCTACTACATACCCATACATCGCCGTACGTATGCCGTGCCCACACCTTCACACGCGTTGGCACCTCGGACTCGAGCCAGACACCCCGATACTAAACAAACCAACCCCCCCGCTTGCACACTGTGAAGATCCCGCTTTGAAAGTATAAACCCAGTGTCTATTCCCCTGCGGATCCTCACACCACTCCTACACTCAGTTTATCCCCTACACCCACACCAACTTAAACTACCATCTGCATCTTTAGGGATAACAGCGCTCAAAAACCCAACCCAAATAACATCCCCTCACGGCCCTACACTCACTCCATCAGCGCTTTCACCAGGACGGACGGAGTGACGGCCCATTTCAAACACACCCTCTACTCTCTGACTGCCTCACGCACCAGCCTCTCAATCGCTTCCGAAACTGACCATTCCACAACCCCACAACAGCGCATTTCCACAGAACTGCGCTGACACACAGGCGACACCTGTACATACGGCGAACTAGCTGGTCTAGCTTCACCGCCGCCTTACAGATACCCTTATCCACAACATCTTCAGTCGAGACTCAAGACACCCTAAGCAGTGCAAACACATAGCCTCCCCCCCCTCCCGACCTATCTACACACCCAACTTACCCCCCTGGAAGAGAAACCCCTCAACTCCTACACGTCTCCACAGAATTCTAAACATGCAACGCCCCAACACTCTAAAGCAGGCAACTCTAAAAATCCTCTCACTCAATGTTAAGGGCCTCAATACTCCTGAGAAGAGATCCCAACTCTTGCTATACCTGAAAAAAGCCAAGGCAGACATTGCTCTATTGCAAGAAACACACTTCAAGACACACCACATACCGAAGCTAAAGAACAAAGACTACCCTACTTCCTTTCATGCCTCTAACCCCCTAGCCAAAACCAAAGGGACTTCTATCCTCATAGCAAAACATCTCCCACTTGAGATCTCAGACACCCTCTTAGACGTTAACGGACGCTACTGCTTCATCAAGGGCAAATTATGGAATAGACTCATAACCATCGCGAACATATACAGCCCCAACACCGGCCAAAATAGCTTCTTCAATGACATAATGCTCCAACTCTCCTCCTTTGAGTCAGGCATCCTACTAATGGGAGGAGATTTCAATGTCGCTTTGAACCCCCTAGAGGACACCTCATCAGGCACCTCCTCACTCACCTACAATGCTCTCAAACGCATCAAATCACAACTAAATACACTCTTACTTCATGACACCTGGAGAACCCTCCACCCCCGCACAAGAGACTATACTTTTTACTCCGCCCCACACAATAGATACTCCAGACTTGATTACATATTCATATCGCAAAACGACCTCCCCCTTCTCACTAAGGCCCACATTGAACCACAATTCCTCTCGGACCACAGCCCAGTCACGGCAACCCTATCCTTCCCGAACAGACTAAATCTCAATACATTTGGAGACTAGACCCCTCTCTGTTGACAGACCAAGCCATTATATCGGACGTCACAAAACAATTACAACAATGACACCGCTGAAGTGTCCCTCATATCCCAATGGGAGGCACATAAATGTGTAATGAGAGGTCTATTCATCCAAAAAGCGGCCACGATGCGGAAACACCGCAGAAAAAAAACGGAGGAAATCCTCACCAGAATACGAACCCTTGAGAACACACACAAATCATCGCTAGCTAAACAGACCCTAGAAAGGCTCGAAGAGGCAAGAGGGGAATTACGAGACATGATGCACAAACACATACAAAAACGCTATACTCTCTCGCATAAACTTTTTTACGAACACGGGAACAAGAGTGGCAAACTCCTCGCCCGTGCTCTGCAAGCCAAAAAAGCCTCAACCTCAATAAGGGCCATTCGGGATACCCAAAACAACCTATTGTCCAGTAACGCGGACATTGCGAAACAATTCGCATCGTATTATGCAAACCTCTATAACCTCCCCCAGGCCCCCAAACCAGAAGGAAATCCCAAGCCTAGAAGTGAGATAATCCAGGAATTCCTATCACAACATGGTCCAACGCCCAACTCTTCAGTACAAAAGGAAGAGCTAGACAACCCCATCACGAAAACCGAACTCCTCCTGGTCCTAAAACAAATGAAACAAGGCAAGAGCCCAGGCCCTGACGGACCTTGCCTATCATACTACAATACTTTCCAAGACCCCCTAACATCCCCATTCCTCAAAACCTTCAACCACCTCGCTACTCCTGACATTTCCCCCCAAAACTTATTGAATGCCCACATCTGCCTAATCCCTAAGGCCGGAAAAGATGTAGAAAGAACAGCTAGCTACAAACCTATATCCCTGTTAAATACAGACATAAAGCTATACGCCAAAATACTCTCGAATCGCCTCCTCCCAATCCTCAATAACACCATAGCCAAAGACCAAGTGGGGTTTACCCCTGGAAGAGAAGCCAGAGACAATACCCTAAAGGCAATCAACCTGCACCACTGGCTCTCCAAATCCAAAACTCCAGGATTTTTTCTATCCTTAGATGCTGAGAAGGCGTTCGACAGGGTGGCCTGGGACTACCTCTACATGGTTCTAGATAAGCTGGGCCTGGGAGCAAGACTGCTCAATAGTATAATGTCGCTCTATTCCAATCCCAAGGCTCAAGTCCGCGCTAATGGCACCCTGTCGAACGCCTTTCCCATCTACAATGGCACCCGGCAAGGCTGCCCCCTCTCCCCCTTGCTCTTCGTCCTCACCCTAGAGCCCTTCTTAAACATGGTCAGAGCCAACGCAAGCATACACGGAATAGCTACCCAAGGAAAACATTACAAAATAGCGGCGTATGCCGACGACATCCTCTTATTCCTTTCCCAACCTATCATCTCCATACCCAACCTTCTCTCGGACCTTAACCTCTACCATTACATCTCACACTTCAAAATCAACTATGACAAATCCCAAGCCTTAAACATATCCCTCCCTGACGATCTACTCACTCAATGCAAACGCACTTTCGCCTTTAAATGGAACGCAAACGCTATTACATACCTAGGCATCCAAATCCCAAAGCATCTCAATAACCTCTACAACCTTAACTTTCCTCCAGCAGTCAAAGCCATCGCCACTGACCTGAAACGCTGGGACAAAGCCAACTTCTCCTGGTTTGGCAGGGCAGCTATCATTAAAATGAATGTACTACCACGCCTCCTCTATCTTCTACAGACAATTCCAATCTTTTTACCTAAGACCCTTTTTGACTTGGTTAAAAAAATGTTCAGAAATTTCATCTGGAACCACAAAACCCCAAGGATAAGCTTTCCGCAACTATGCAAACCCAAATCTAAAGGGGGTATCGGCCTCCCAGACATACAAATATATTACCTGGCATGCCACCTGCTGAGGATACTCGACTGGCACCTACACCACCAAACCAAAGACTGGATAGCTCTAGAACACTCCTTCTCCACAACCCCCGCATCTCAAACCCCGTGGTTAAAGAAAAATCACAGACCCCCCAAACTCACCTCCCACCCCACAATAGGCCCAATGATCCTCACTTTCGACACAGCAAACTTGAAGCATAAGATCTCAGCCAACCCAGGCCCCCTAACCCCGCTTCTCCAAAACCCAATCTTCCCCCCAGGCCTGTCATCTCACCCTCTATCAGAACACCAACCACCAACGGCACTACGATTATACCACATCATGGAAAACGGAGTCCTATGGGACCGCACCCACATCAACACACTCCTGGAGACCAGACGCCTAGACCCATATGGCTACACACAAATCCAACGTCTAATTTCCAGTTTAAAACCCCACAGTAACCTAACTAACGATCCCACTACCTTCGATTCACTATGCATGGAGGGGAAACCACTAAGACACGTCATCTCCCTATTACACAACATGCTTTGGGAATCCACCCCGCTTAGCTCCAGTAAAGCACAGGAGGCCTGGGCACGCTCGCTCCAAATCAACATCCCTGAAGAGGATTGGTCTACCATTTTTCATCATGTCCATAAGGGATCCCTAAACGTCTCCATTCAGGAGAACAATTACAAACTAGCTTCGCGCTGGTATCGCACCCCCACAACACTACACAAATACAACAAAAAACTCTCAGACAGGTGCTGGCGATGCTCTCAATCCCAGGGCTCTCTTCTCCACACATGGTGGGAATGTCCAGCGATTCAATCCTTCTGGCACCAAGTACACAATTTGCTCTGCACCGCGACCACACACATCTTAAATTTAACTCCTGGACAATACCTCCTACATCATCAAGAGGAAGCAAACCCTTCCTATCACAAATCCCTAGCAAAGGCCATGGTCAACGCTGCCAAATTGTGCATTCCTAGACTTTGGGGTACCACCAAAACTCCTACCCTGGCGGACTGGTTCAAACAAATCGACAAAATTGCAGAAATGGAGGAACTCATTGCAATCACCCGAAACTCCCCACACCTATACATAAAAAGATGGGCTTGTTGGATACACTTTCAATCATCGGACACATACAAACAGTCCTTAAACACCCCTCAAGTGTCAAACTAGACCCACCTTCACGCCAATCTCCTCTATCCAACGACTTCTAACTTCCCCTGACCTATAAGATTACACATACTCTTCTGGCCCTTTGGATCTAAATGAAGGCTCCTTTTGTCCCATACACCCCCCAAATCCCCTGCCAATACACATGCGCCCCCCTCCACATAACTACATCAACGAATAACCAGGGATCGCTTTCTCCTTCTACCCCCCCTCCCGCTACACCTTAAACAACCACCCACTAACCCAACATCCCCATCCCACCCCCCCCCTCCTCACGCTGGACGCGATGGCATTAGTGCTTGCCTTCTTAACCGATAAAATCTAACCACAAAACCCCAATGAGTAAGCTACACTGCCCAGTTAAAACATCATAGAGGGGTCCTCCCACATTGGATAAGGTCAATGTATGTTCATATTCTCGCTTTCTGTTGTGATATAACATTGTGACTTACATTATTCTATGGATATTTGTAATGTTCCTTTTATATTCAGTAAAGCTCCGTTGAAAAAAAAAAAAAATAAATAAAATAAAATAAACACTGATTTGGGTTATTTTCGCCAAAGAAATGTAGCAGTATACATTTTGGGTTAAATTATTGAAGAATATATAAATACCACCAAAAGAGTGCTCTATTTGTGTGAAAAAAATTTAACATTTTTATTTGGGTACTGTGTTGCATAACCAAGCAATTGTCATTCAAAATGTGACAGCACTGGAAAGCTGAAAATTGGCCTAGGCAGACAGGGGTGAAAGTGCCTGGAATTGAAGTGGTTAATTGCAAGTTTTTGTGAGGCAGGGACTGACCTGAACTGTTGCATGTACCCTGCATAATTGAGATCATATTTATATCTTATGGTGAGCTAGGCAGGCACACCTGAATAATGACTCTCATTTGTAGAAACCCCATTCCTGTATTTTTTTATTTTTTTGGCGATAACAACTATTAGTAGAATAGAGGAATGCTGGTGGCAGTACAGAGTCAGTTATATATTCAGTAAAATATAAAATGTATATACCGCGCTAAAAATATATTTGTGAAATGCTTTAGGTGTAGTTGCAGCAGTTAATTAGGATACCACCCAAATAAACACTGGAAAAATCAAAAAAACTGTGCAACCAATAATTAAAATGCAAGTGTCACACAAGTAGCATTAACAAAAATGATACGACGGGAGTGCGCATGCGCCGGCCTTCCGAGATGGACGCATGATCTCGGAGCTCCGTCCCGCTCCATCCATCTAACCCGCCAGTAGGGGCTAACGGGGTCGCTTTCTCCACATCCAGGGTGCCACTCGGGCCCACTACCCTCCAGTGACTTTCCCTGAAGCTCCGCGGACTGGTACGCTTTTGCCAAGCATTCCGTCGGAAGCGGCCGTCAGGCGAGACCGCGGCTGCGGCCTACTGCTATTCAGAGCTCCGCCTGTCCGCCAAGGCTACACTGAAGACCGGAGTCTCTTTTGAGCTCAGTTTAGGTGGAGACCGGAGCCGGGGCTAATCCCAGAGGACCTCAAGGGCCCCTGAGGTCAGGGGGAAGCTGAGGAGAACCTTCCCTGAAGCAGGTGGGAGAGGCTAGGGCTGCGGCCTTCACCTTCCTAAGGTGCTTTCCACCAAGGGACACTCTTTCAGAGAGCCCCCCTGCCGACATCCTGGTGCATACTGACCCCCCATCCTCGTGAAACATAAACTCTAGACTTAAGCTCATAGCCAGGTTAACTTAAGGCAGAAGGCCTTGCATTGACTTTGTTAAATCATTGGTTTGCCATTTACTGCTCACCAAGGGAGGCCTTTCCAAGGACATTTTCCCCATGTATGCAGCAGCTGTGCGAAGAGATTTATCTAAGCATCCAGGCTTCTCAAGCAAAACCCCACAGAATTCTCCATTGCCCCCTGAAACCCGGACCACCCCAAAGGACAACCTAAAGGACATGAAGACGGGTGCTGAGGGGGGCTCGCAGGTTCTCTCCAGCCAGGGTCATGCGGCCCCAGATTCTTTCTCCGGCCTCTACAGTATCCTTTTTGGAGAGAACTCTGGATGAGATGTTCTCTTCCCCTGCGGAGGACCAGGCCACCAACCCGGACGCCCCAGGAATTTTGGGATCTCCAGCTCCCTCACTTCACTCCGACCTTAAGTTCATGATGGAAACTTTTTCCAAAATGCTTTCCAGAGGCTTGGCTCAAACAGCCTCACAAATCACTTCCACCATCCAAATGGACCTGCAAAATTTGGGCTCTAGGATTGAACATAAGACTGATCAAACGATCACAAGAACAAATCAAAATCTACTTCACGCATCCAAGACCTTCAAGACCAACTAGAATCACCCCTCTCCAAAATTGAAGAACTTGAGAATCGGTCCCGTAGATACCATTTTCGGATTTGCGGGCTCCCAGAATCCATAACAGACGTGCCAGGTGCAGTCCGATCCTTCACCAAAGAACTTGTCCCCAACATATCGGACCATAGGCTGGAATTGGATAGAGCCCACAGGGCCCTCCAACCCCCCCGACCTGATGGTCTACCCAGAGACGTCGTAGTCAGCCACACTATTATGCCGTAAAAGAGGAAATCATGCAACTTTCCAGGAACTCTCCCCAACTTTCATTCCAGGGTCATGCAATTCAAGTATTTGCCGACATCTCGCCTGCTACTATACAAAAACGAAGGTCCTTAAGACCCCTTCTTGAGGTTCTTTCCCAGAATTCCATCAAGTACTGGTGGTCCTTTCCGTTTCGTCTCTCTTTCTCACTCAAAGGCAAAAAGTATGGCTTTGGCTCCTTTCAGGAGGGAGAGCATCTACTAACCAAGCTAAACCTTATCTCCTTGGAACCGTCTTCCTCTCTTCAATCCAAAGCCATGGGTTCCTCCAAACGGCCATCTCCCCAGTGCCCCATCCCCCCAGTGTGGAAGAACACTCAATCCAAAAGGGCTAAAGACTCACACCCCCCTTGATCATCAGTAGTTCTGCTGAGGTTTTGACTTTAGTATGCCTGACACGCTTATAGTCGACAGGTCTTTTTTGCCTTGAAGTGTTCAGTTAATACAGACTCGTTCCCTAAGTCTATCCAGAAGTACAGATTACGTTACTGTTTAGTTTTACTACTGATCGGGTCCCTGTCTCCCAGGGATGAAGCCTACCTGATCCTTATGGATACTTCCCTATGAAGGCAGATCAAAGCAGTAGATCTCATCTCACTCCTCAGATCTAGATGGGATGGCGGCCCCTCCCAAGAGGGACTCATACTTTCAGTTGATCTGCAAAAAGCATTCAATACGGTTGAATGGCCCTTCCTTTTTGAGGTCTTAGGGCGATGGGGATTTGGAAAAAAATTCTTGCAGACCCTAAAGGCCCTGTACTCCAACCCTAGAGCTTGCATTAAGCTACAAAACGATCGCTCTGAACCATTATCCATTCATAGAGGTACAAGACAGGGTTGTCCCCTATCCCCATTGATCTTTGCCATCGCTATAGAGACCTTGGCAATTGCTATTAGGGAACATCAAGGTATAAAGGGAGTGAGATGCGGTCCTCATATACACAAATGCGCCTTTTTTGCAGACGATCTGCTGTTATTCATCACTTCTCCTCTTCTCCTCAGTCCCAACGGCCAGTATTGATTAATTATATAACACCAACTATCCTCCCATGTTTAAACATCTAGCCGCAAATCTCGCTAACTGGGGGAGACTTAGGCTCTCCTGGTTGGGAAGGGTGAACTCGGTCAAAATGTTTCTCCTGCCTAGGATTCTATATTTATTCAGATCTCTCCCCATCCCGATCCCAAAACTTTAACTGCTTAAATTGCAATCCCAGATCAAGAAATTCATATGGGGTAAGAAGGGCTTTAGGTGTCCATCTGAGGTTCTCCTGAGACGTCGAAATCAGGGAGGGTTGGAAGTCCCCAATCTATGGAAGTACTATCAGGCAGCCCAGCTAGCTCAATTTTCAATTATTCACTCACGGTCTGACAGACCAGACTGGGTAAGGATTGAGAGACAGGCTGTCCCCCGCAACACTCTGGATTACCTAGTGTGGGTTCACCCCAAATCTAGACCGCCAATCCTCTCCCCCACACTTTCCCACTCATTAGCACTCTGTGATTCCCTACTGAGGCATACAAACTTGTCCTCCTCCTTTTGTCCACTTCAACATTTGTTTATTAACCCCCGTTTCCCTCCAGGTCAGGACATACGTTCCTTTGAATGGTGGACCAACAAGGGTTTATACAGAATTGGCCACTTTTTTACCCCCTCTGAGCCCATCTCTTTGCAGCATTGCATTGATAACCTAGATATGCCTCCCAGCGAAAGGTTCAGGTTTAATCAAATCCATCATTTTATAACCTCGGTTTGGAGAGCTGCCCCAGCCCTAACGACCATTACTCCTTACGAACGGTGGTGCTCAGATATTTCAACCCAAAAAGGGGGTATCTCTCTAATATATACTTCACTGTCAGATCAACCGGAAAAACCTCCATATGCTAAAGGTTGGGAGGGGGACCTGGGGAGGACCTGGAATGCGGATAAGTGGTTCTCTCTATTCCTGTACTCATTCAAGGGATTAGTTAATATTCTACTGATGGAAGCAAGTGTTAAGGTAATATCTCGTTGGTACTTGGTGCCAACCCGTCTCTCAGTCATGTTCCCCGACTCCTCTCAATTGTGTTTCAGAGGCTGTAACCTCCAGGGGTCATACTTTCACATTTGGTGGGAATGCCCTAGAATCAGGGGTTTCTGGAATAGGATTTTTGCTCTGCTAAGGAAGATTACAGGTCAGGCGATCCCACAAAATTCGGAAATGGCGTTATTAAACTATAGGCCAGATGGACTCTCCAAATCTTTGTTTAAACTTACACACTTTATTCTTTTGGGAGCTAAGCTTACGTTGGCTAGGGCTTGGAAGAAACCCTCGGTCGCTTTCAGCACTGCCAAAAGGAAAATCACGTGGATTATGATCCAACAGAAGTACGCTAGCTCTCTCCTAGATTCATCAGTTAAGTTTGACAGCATTTGGGACCCTTGGAGGTCCTACCTGGATCAGCCCGGGTAATTCACCCCATTTTCATGGTTTGGTCTCGCCTCCCTGGTGTCTCTTTTTTCTTGTCTAGTTTCTCGCCCTCTCTCTTTCCTTTTCCCCTCTCTTCCCTCTTTCTATCCCTCTTAACTTTCTTTCTATGTGAGTTTCTGTTTATATTTATTTTACGGTTTTAGTTTAATGCAAATGTATTTGGTCCCCTGGGATCAGAGGACCAAATTATTTTATTAGTTTATTAGTCCATCCAATTCACTTACTCTACGGACCTTGGATCATATCATTTTGTAGACATGGTAAGGCCTTCCCTTACCCATTGTATGACATGTTTTCTTGTGTTTGTTGAAACTCAATAAAATCTTTAAACCGAAAAAAAAAAAAATGATACGACAGACCAAGAAATTGATCAATTAATAAACAAACAATCTATAAAGTGCTATTGTGTAAGGTGCACAGTGCAAGGTGCAAAGTAAATAAAGTCCACTAGAATCAAGACGGAGTTGATTGCATGTAGAGATGAGATAAGAAACAGACTCCTCCACCAGGTGCTGGAAACGACAGGAGGGAGCTTCAGTGACACCCCACACTCAGATCTATAAAACTCTTACCAGAGCTAGTTGGCTACCTATCTCTAGGTCAGCCTTACTAGCAAGCAGATCGCCTCTGCGGGCATATATTAAAAGAAGGATAAAAGACACTCCTTATTCAAATAGATTCATCCATTGCCGTCCAGATCGTTCATATAAGGAAAAAAAAGGCTTCACATAGTATAGTATTGCTTAATATTTATTAACCACTTACCAACCGGAAGGTTTTCCAGCTTTAGGACCAGAGCACTTGTTGCGATTCGGCACTGCGTCGCTTTAACTGACAATTGCGCGGTCATGCGACGTTGTACCCAAACAAAATGCGTCCTTTTTTCCCCACAAATAGAGCTTTCTTTTGGTGGTATTTGATCGCCTCTGCGTCATTTCTGATCGCCGCTATAAACAAAAGAAGAGCGACCATTTTGCAAAAAAAAAAAACAAATTTCCTACTTTTTGCTAAAATTCAAATCCAAAAAAAATATAAAAAAACATTTATTTTCACCGGTTTTGGCCGATTTATATTCTTCCTCATATTTGTGATAAAAAAAATCACAATTGGCGTTTATTGATTGGTTTGCGCAAAAGTGGCCACATTTACGGATGATGAGAATTCATTTCTGGGTTTTGTTTTTTTTTACTAGTAATGGCGGCGATCTGCGATTTTTAGCGGTACTGCGATATTGCAGCGAAGATGTCAGACATTTTTGACACTTTTTTGGGACCAATGACATTTATTCAGCGATCAGAAATTTAAATGTCCACTAATTACTGTATAAATGTAATTGGCAGTGAAGGGGTTAACCTGCAGGGGGAGATCTAGGGGTTAACTGTGTTCCCTGGGTGTGTTATTACTGTGGGGGGGTTGGGCTACCATGGGCATGAGAGATCTAACTGATCCCAGTGACAGGGATCAGTAGATCTCCCATGCCTGCACCAACAGAATGGGGAACCACCGTGTTTACATCGGCGGTTCCCCGTTCTTTCCCTATGACCGCTCATCGCAGCTCGCCGGCAGACATCAGGTCCGCCCGAGCCGCGGGCACACTCCTCAGGAGTGCGGCGGGTGCGCCCCCTAGCGGCTGTTCCCAGATCGCCGCCTTTTTGCGGCGATTCACGCTCAGCATTCCGACTGCCGCCGTGAAAAGACGGCACGCAGTCGGGAACTAGTTAAAAACCACAAGGAAATGCCAATTGGCTACTCACATTTTCTCAGAGATAAAAAACGCATGTAGATAAAAACAACAAACCAGCTTCAACATTCAAATCGCCCGTGCTTCCGGTCACATGGGTCGCGATGTCATCAACATGCAAGACCGACCTGACATGTTTCATCAAAGCTGGCGTTTTCAAAGGGCACGGGTAACGTGTTGACACATTGCTTTATATAGTGGACAGCAACAACCAAGTCTCCCTTTTGTATGGTAGGCCATGTTGCCAATGATCAAATCAACATATAGAGGCCAAAAAGAGGACATACTTCTAATTTAACAATTAATAGCGAATATACCGCAAGGCTAAATTCGGAATGAAACTGAATTTATAATTATAAAATGCAGGGAATAGCAACCGCAGCCATACCTAAGGTTAACTGATATTGATATAATTAATTTCACATATATATTGCAGACCATACATCGTAATGAAGTGCGCCCCTAGTGGTTAGTCTATTGTAACTTCCCACTTTAACAGCGCAACATACCCAGTACAATCAAAAACCGCGATGTGTATGGGCATACAACTACAATTCATAAAGCAATCAACATTTAATTTGGGGTTACCAACTAGATATAATAAACACATCCAAAATGAAAATATACATGTCAAAATATTTATAAAATCATATAAAAAGCATATTGGAGAACCCAATTCATATGATTGCACTAATAAAAAATTGGAGTGGATTATAAACTTTTACCAATATTAAAGGATAAGTGGTACTAATGGAGAAATAAATATCCACCTACTAAATAAAATATTCTTTCTTGTAAATATACATTTAAAAATTGATTTAATATGAAATATCTGGAAAAAGCCTAAAAGGCCACACAGGGCTATTAGGCATTATCAATAAAGGCATTAATCTCTATATCTACATTAAGGCCTAGTGGTTTTAAACATTTAACCTTATAAATCCACTTCATTTCTAACTCTGAAATTTCTTTCTTTTTAGATCCCCCTCTCCGGTGTAAATTCAATTTGTCTATCCCAAGGAATTTTGTTCCTTGTGGATCTCTATTATGGGCCCCTAAACCCCCTTCTGATGTTACCTAAATGTTCGTTTAGCCGAACAAGTACTTTTAACTGTGCAAACCTCTGAGCAATTTTTATGTTTCTTTAACTTTAGTGGATCTTCTGACTCTTTTAGCATCCCTTGTTCAAATTTACTCTGCAGCTTACAGAACTTTGTCATATACTGAATGTATAGAGGAGGCCAGAAGAAGGAAACATAGTAAACCAAAAATAATCACATGCTGTAAATTTTAGAGCTAAATGCTGCTTGCTCTAAGGCTTTGTTCACATGGGTCTATTTCAGCATACACCCATGCAAGGGTCGTGTTTGCCTGGACAGGTGTTCCGTGCATCACTCTACAGGCAGTCCCATTCATGTTAATTGGAATGCAGCAGCTGCGCCCACACTGCTCCCAATTTGACAGTCATGTAGGTGCATGAGGGTCCCCAAATGCAGTCAGTGTGCGCTTGGGGACACGAATGCACTCGCATGGATGGCAAGTTAAGAGCAGCATTGAGTGGGTGCAGCTGCTGCGTCCGAATTGACGT
Organism: Glandirana rugosa; assembly: GCA_018402905.1. Classification (NCBI taxonomy): domain Eukaryota; kingdom Metazoa; phylum Chordata; class Amphibia; order Anura; family Ranidae; genus Glandirana; species Glandirana rugosa. Next base: position 88,588 of record BLSH010385036.1, on the reverse strand, counting down.
GAAAGGGACTGCCTGCAGAGTGACACACGGAACACCTCTGCATCCCTGTGCAGACAAACATGGCCCTCGCACATATGTACGCTAAAATATGCACATGTGAATTGCTGCCCTACACACTAGCCATCGAGTTCTATTATGATACATACAGCTCTGTGAATAATATGTCTGTGAATTTTAAAAACAAGAAATATTGATTTATTCAGTTTTTAGCACTTAAATTCATTTGGACTAAATAAATGTATATAATTACAGCATTTGCACTTATTTATGCTTTTATAACTCAAGGACATTCTTCAGTTGAGGTAAGGCTGACTTGATTCTGGCAATACTATGCGAGGTGTAAGAGATTTGCAGGCTCTCTTGCATATTGCGCCTACACAGTGCTCTCTTCTTTCCCCAGGTACCTGTTCACTATGTATTTACTGCAGAGAAAAGAACAGCATTGCATGAGTCACCAGCAAACCGAGCTGTACAGGGCTCGCTATAAACAACACTACAGAAACTAAAAACAACGATGGCTTGCATGGATAAAAATAACATTTTATTTTTTGTTGCAAAGGGATAAGAGCTAAATATTACCATGGTTTATGGGTTCATATAGTTGAAATGCAGACGTACTTCCAAGCTTTAGAGGGCATGGAAATGTAGAGATCCTGTAACAGGGTAGAACTATCCTTGAATGACATTGAGATGTAGAGTGCACAGGCAGAGGCAAGCTTAAAAGCCATGGAGCAATGGTAAAAGGTATGTTTTAGGCCTATCACATGGAGCACAAAAGCCTTCAACTGCCCAAGTAACTTGATGTGTCACAAATGTCACCTTCTTTAAGCACTTCCTTACTGGGCACTTAAACCCCCCTCCTGCCCGGACCAATTTTCAGTTTTCAGCGATGTCGCTCTTTGAATGGTCGTGCGGCGTTGTACCCAAACAAAATTTGCATCCTTTTTTTCCCACAAATAGAGCTTTCTTTTGGTGGTATTTGATCCCCTCTGCGTCATTTCTGATCGCCACTATAAACAAAAAAAGAGCAACAATTTTGAAAAAAAAACAATATTTTTTACTTTTTGCTATAATACTTATCCAAAAATAAAAAATAAAAAACAAATTTATTCATCAGTTTTGGCCGATTTATATTCTTCTACATATTTTTGGTCAAAAAAATCGCAATCTGCGTTTATTGATTGGGTTGCGCAAAAGTTATAGCGCCTACAAACTATGGACATTGATTTATGGCGTTTTTAATTATTTTTTTTTTTTTTACTGGTAATGGCGGCGATCTGCGATTTTTTTCGGTACTGCGATATCGGGGCGGACATGTCCACTGATTACTGTATAAATGTCATTGGCAGTGAAGGAGTTAACCTGCAGGGGGCAGTGAAGGGGTTAACTATGTTCCCTGGGTGTGTTCTAACTGTGGGGGGGATGGGTTGGCAGGGGCATGACAGATCTAACTGATCCCAGTGACAGGGATCAGTAGATCTGTCATGTCCCATTCACAGAACGGGGAACCGCCGTGTTTACTTCGGCGGTTCCCCGTTCCTCCTCTCTGTAAGGAGATCGCGGGTCTCCGGCGGACATCCGCGGGAGCGCGCCCAGCACGAGCCGAATGGGAGGACGTCAATAGACGTCCTCCCCGCATTTTAGAGCCACGCTGTAGCCGTCATTCGGCTATAGCGCGGATAGGAGGAGGTTAAAAGCTATCATATATAGCAGAAAGTGTCTCACAGTGAACCAGTAAAATACCTGTTCACGATATACACATCTCCCAGGTTCATTTCTTACACCCTTTGAGAACTTTGATCCTCTCCAGGTTTTGCACCCCTCCCTGTCTGTCAATTTAGGTTCACCTGAGGCACACAGTCAGTGCTCTGCAGCCTTGGGAGCAGACAGGTCATGGCTGTTGGAGCTAAAGATTGGTGAAAACTGTAGCAGGCTTGGATATTCCATTAGTTAGGTTTGCTAATTGTATTGTAAAAGCCGAGAACAGATACAGATGTTTTGTTTTGATTGACGATTTCATTTAGGCCTCATGCACATTGAGCAGTAAAAATGCAGCTTTTAGGGCAGTGTTAATTCATTTCAAAGGCCAAAGTACATTTTTATTCTGGCCAATGAAATGAATTACTTCCCAAGAACTTGATGTCCCTTAATGCATCTAGATATATTTACAAGCCTCAGTCATATTTTCTGTCAAAATGTTGCTGCCAGGAGGAAAGGCATTTAGAAGAGCTGAGCAAACACCCTATGTGCATGGGACCTTATCCTCAGAAGTACTGTACAGTACCTGTAAATAGCACAAATAAATGCACCACTATTTGCCAAGACATTACTGGACTGATAACTGTATTTAAAACAGGTAGCCTTACACCCACTACCTATCCCCAGCTCACATATAGCGGAGGACTGCAGTCAGTTTCAGCAAGAAACTACAATTTAAAGGGCCAATACCTGGAGTGACTGAAAATGGAGGAGATGGTAAAATAGTAGCAAGCAAACGCTGCACAGCAACACCCAAATGCCCAGTATCCAGACATGATCAATGTTGTACGGAAACAAACCAGGTGCTGATCAAACTCTTGTCAAGACAGGTTTTTATAGCGAATCCCAAAAAGTGTCCCAAGTCTGGGAGTCATAAAACCTCAATTTAACAAAACAGAAGTCGTCCAGGAATGGCCATACTCCACAAACAAATGAGTCAGACTCAGAGCTTTCCTTAGCATAACAGGATACTATAGGAAATTTATCTCAAACTTTGCAACTCTGGCAGCTGCATTGACTGACCTTACATCTACAGGATTATTATTATTTGTGTAGCCAATGTCCCTCTTGGGGGTGGCTGGTTGATGTGGTTCACCTGCTCACAACTGCCCTCAATCGCACTCCTACTGGCATCTGAAGTCAGAAAACAGGCTTGCTCTTTGTTTTTGTTGTTTTATTTGGGGATTGAACTTGAATAGGGATTGGGGTAGTTATGGGATGCCCAAAGGATCAAACAGTTCTGTACACGGGACCGGTATATACACCATCCAGTATATACAACTCCTTCACCTCACTCCAGCACACTTCTTACTTTGCTGCAAACTCCCGATTCCCCTCTCCAGCACACTTCTTACTTTGCTGCAAACTCCTGGTTCCTCTCTCCAGCACACTTCTTGGTTTGCTGCAAACCCCTGGTTCCTCTATCCTGCACACTTCTTACTTCCACTGGTGAGGCCTGGAAGGAAATTTACAAGCCTCCAACTTGCAAGGCCTAGCTAACACACGTGAGACCGAATGTAGATTTGTGGACATAGGGGTTGAGGTTCCCCTGTGTAGCAAAATCATTTAGTAGGTGCCAGCTAGCCAGCGATGGACTACAACTCCCAGCCCATCCGCACACTGTCCATGACACCAGGCCCCAATCTCCTCCTGCAGGTGTTGCTTCCTGCAGTCTCCAGCTCTCCCTGGGCCACTCCCCTGCCCAGAATCAAAACAATCAGGCCTGACTAAATTTACCTACTCTCAAACAAAAACCTGCATTTAAGCAGCCACCTATGGTAGTGGGCGCTACACTCACCCCCCCCCCCCCCCACCAACCCTCAGCTGGTCCCCAGTTGAGGAAATTTAAAAAATGGTTCCTGGGCCCAGGAGCAAGGGTATCTCAGAACAAATAAAAAGGCAGGTGAAACGGGAACAAACTTGGATGGAGACTGTACAAATAAATAAGTACAAAAATATATTCCATTCTCAGTGGCTATTTACACCTGTACATAGTAATATGCATTCCTATCTACTGACCCTACTGCTAACAGCATGTAAATACATTTCATATACGTATCCTGGGCCAGAGCACTTCTCCCGAGAGGAAAGTACTCCACCTGCATAGTTGTATAAGAACAAGTTGACTGTCGCCGGATGAGGATGGACAGCCGTCCCATTCCAGGAATCCTAAGAGAAGACAAACTACTAACTACAAACTAACTAAACAACAGTAACCGTCTACTGGAAGGGGGTTATGAGCATCCCAGTAGAGCAACTACATAACACTTTCTATGACAAAGTCTTTTTCCTACCTGCCCTTCCAGTGAGGGATTAGAATCCCACTCGCAAAGACAGAAAAGGGAAAAATAAATTTGTTTCTTTAAGAGTTCCAGATGGGAGGGGCCCCTCCCCGAACAACATGCTCTTTAAGTATGAACAGGCCTGAACACACCTCACCCCAGCATCCTTTCAATGGGCAAGTCTCTGCCCTTGGGCACAGGGTGGCAGGCTGGTGTGGTCTGGCAGGGTCAGGGAAGAAACAAAAATACAACCCCTGCAGTCTTCCAGCAGTCCTCTGTGTCTTTGGCCTCTACAAATAAAGCTGTAGTCCTCCAACAGTCCCTTTAAATTTAGAAGCGTGGGTCAGGCAGCCTCTTCCTGCTTTCCCCCTTTTCCTTGACAGAAATGGAGTAACTCCTTGCAGGCTGGTTTTGTTTCACTACAAGGACCTTGTTTAACTCACTAAGCGGTTCCAGACATCACAGTCCTGTCGTCTCAGGGGTCATGCAAATATTCCCATATCATCTCCTCCAACTCCCTCCAACTCCCCTCTGGAGCTCTCCACAACGTCCATGATATTGGGAGGGACGTACGGAAAGTCTAGGCCCCACTCCAAGGCAATTTTGCGTTGTACCTCCCATTGGAACCAGGAGAGCCTAGGTAAATCCTTTACATTCCCTCTCCCCGGTTGAATCAGGGTGTCAGGGGATCTGATCACCTGTTGCCAGGGGATCTGATCACCTGTTGCTGGAAGTTACCTGCCCTGGTCTGGGTAGTGGAGGACCTACTAAGGAGCAGTTGACTGAGGGTGATAGGGGTTCCTGCAGCTCCATCTGTGTCTGGTTCAGACTCTGGTCTTCTCCTGTCCTCTGGTGCAGTGTCCATCCCATGGGACTCTACTGTCTCCCACTCTTCCTCATCTGGACTCTCATCAGGGGATGACCATCCTACAAGTCTTTCCAGGGATCCAAACCTGGCTTGCAGTCTGGGGGAACCCCAATCAAGTGGTCTGTCTCTCTACTCCTCTTCCAGTTCACCAGAGGGCACACCCCCCTCCTGCACTAACTCCGCTGGACAGGGGATAGCTATGGGCAGACCTATGGCTGGGGATTATAGTTCCTGCTGGATAGTACTTACAAGTCCTAGATCCCCGACCGAGCCTTCAGTCACGACAGTTCCTCTTTCCCTTCCCTCTTTAGTATTTCCGGGGGAGTCGCTAGGCTGCAACTCCTCTCCTGCTCCGGCCTTCCGGGACATTTCAGGCTGTGACATGCAGAGTCTAAACTGCAGGTCCATATTGAAGTAGCGTGGATCCTGCTGAATGGGCATCTGCAGCATTAATGGCTCATAGAAATGGCCGCACCGCACCCATGCTTCCACTATTGCTGTTGGCATCTGACAGCCTGGGTAGAGCAGGCACAGTCTCTCCATCCCATCCACCCCCCAAGGGTGAATCCCCAGCAGTGCTCTTGCCAGACACCTGTATCCACGAGTGTCCATTCCAGCTGTTCCAGCAACCAAGTAAGAGCTGGCAGCAAGCGTCCACCCTCCGCATCTTCTGCAGAATTGTGGTATCTGCTGGGGGCAGGGAAACTTTCGTCTCCTCCAGGTAGTGGCTCTGCCTCCTTACTTCCAGACAGGCTGGTGCCACTAAATCTGATTGGTAGATTCTTTCCTGGTCATGCTGCTGTAATCCCTGATGTGCAGGATAGAAACTTGCAGACATGCTTGCTTTTGCAGAACTTGCCCGGGCATGCCTGCTCTTGGTTGCCGGTAGCAATGGTGATTTTAGTAATGCCCCTTGTCTTCCTGTACAGGACCACTTTAACACAGTCTCTCCCCTGAGCTCCTGCAAGCTTACACTGCTCAACCTTAGCAGCAGGAAACAGTCCCCAGCACACTTCACCATTGACAGGATTTTTTTAGCATAATTCAGTGCACCCAGCATTTTCAGGGCGCTGGGCATGAGTAGAATCCAGTGAGAAATGTCTGGCCTCAGCAGGGCTTGGGACATATTTGTAATCCATGGATACGATCACCCTTAGCAACAGGTTACAAGTCACTGGATATTGCTGGCAAGTGCCCACCCCCCAGCACTGGTTGGAGCAACTGGGTAATTAGTTGCAGAAGGTGGCAACGGCTCCTGTCGGCTGCTATGGACAACGGCACATTTGAGATAGCACAGTTTAGCTGGCAAACACATAAGTCCTTTCCCCGGGTTCAATCCACATTTAAAGTAACATTACCAAAGTTCCTTGGCTTGGTCCACTGCGTTTGCTAGGGGCAATGAATTTCTGGCAGCATTACACGAGAACAGGTGAATCCCAGAAAACGTAGCCAATGTACCCAATGTACCCCTTGGGGGTGGCTGTTTGATGTGGTTCACCTGCTAACAACTGCCCTCAATCACACTCCTACTGGCATCCGAAGTCAGAAAACGGGCTTGCTCTTTGTTTTTGTTGTTTTATTTGGGGATTGAACTTGAATAGGGATTGGAGTAGTTATGGGATGCCCAACGGATTAAACAGTTCTGTACATGGGACGGGACCGGTATATACACCATCTAGTATATACAACTCTTTTACTTCACTCCAGCACACTTTTTACTTTGCTGCAAACTCCTGGTTCCTCTCTCCAGCACACTTATTGCTTTGCTGCAAACTCCTGGTTCCTCTCTCCTGCACACTTCTTACTTCCACTGGTGAGGCCTGGAAGGAAATTTACCAGCCTCCAACTTGCACAGCCTAGCTAGCACATGTGAGACCTGATGTAGGTTTATCAGACCTCCAGACCACCCTTAGTGGGCATAGGGGTTGAGGTTCCCCTGTGTAGCAGTCATTTAGTTGGTGCTAGCTAGCCAGCGATGGACTACAACTCCCAGCCCATCCACACACTGTCCATGACACCAGACCCCAATCTCCTCCTGCCTCTCCTCCAGGCTGTCCTCTTCCCAATCCGTACCTTGCATCTCACTCCTTCCGTGTCACTCACTGTTACTTGTAGTTCCTCCCGGAGATATCTCTGTAGTGCTTACACTCCTGATGTTCTCTTCTGCTCACCCTTGTGCCTTCCCTCCAGGATTTCTCTCTCCTTCTGGCTGCACCCAAGCTCTCCCAGGCCAGGGTCACGCCCCCAGACTAGGGGCTCCCTCAGGCCCAAACAGCCTCCACACTACATCTTCATCTCTTTCACCTGAACTTCTCCTCCCTCCACTGGGCACACCATAGTATTTAAGGAGGCCTGCTCCCTGCCAATCCAGGTTAGGGATTGGTCAGGGCTCCTTAATATACTTTAGAGAGCCTCACCTCCTTTCCCATCCCCTTTTCCAGAACTTTCTGAAGAAGAGGGGAGAGGTTACCAAGGGGTGTTGCTTCCTGCAGTCTCCAGCTCTTCCTGGGCCACTCCCCTGTCCAGAATCAAAACAATCCTGACTCAATTTACCTACTCTCAAACAAAAACATGCCTCTAAGCACCTACCTATGGTAGTGGGCGCTACACTTGCATCTACAGGAGTATTATTGTATGGTAAAACACTGACAAGGTCCTAGGATGGAAAACCCAGAGGCCCAGTCCTGGGTTCACTCTTGCTGGGCTACATGCTGGGTTGCATGTGTTCCAACCCAGGGGCTGAAACAAGATGTGGGTGGATATGTAGCAGAATGTCTCCAAAGGAGCCTGGAAAAGTACTGTTTGGGATTTACCGCTCTCTTGTTTGCATTAGGGTTCACATGAGTTACACAGTCAGTGCACTGCAGCCTAGGGGGCAGACAGGTCTTGACTGTTGGAGCTGAAGTTTGGTAAAAACTACAACACTGTGTATGTGGAGGCTGACAAGGAGTAGGTTTGGAATGCCTATTAGGATTGCTAATGTGTATTATTTTGTTGAAGGTTTCATTTGTTTTCTGCTAAAGTAATGTACAGCACCTACAAAGAGTACAAATAAACTCCTCTCTGTTTGACAGACTGGTGCCTAGAAAGGTTACTCCACCCTGGGAGCCTTACGCCCATTACCTATTCCTAGCTCATATACTGTATATATAATATATATATATATATATATATATATATATATATATATATATATATGCACACACCTCCCAGATCATTATGGGTTAAATAAAAAGACAGAGGTGCAGGAGTTGGCTTTCTTTTGACTGGCTCTGTCTCATGGAATCTTTGGACAGGCTTATCTGAAAAGGGATTAGTTAATTTACTGATCTTCAAAATTTTGTGTGAGCTAAAGAAAACTGTACACACAAGTCTTTGAAAAAAAGGGGAGGACAGAAGAAAATAGCTGGTGGTTGTATAGAAGAATACACAACATTTCTAGGCAGTATTTCAGATTTACTTAACTAAAATAAGAAAAATATATTTTTTTAATTTTACATTTTTTCCAGTCTGATCATACTAAATAAAAAGAAAAAATACAGAAACACTATACATTTCCTTTAACATGTGCTGGCCAGTAGGGGAAGTGGTTTACTATAAACTGCAAACTATTATTGTTTTTATACCCTTTAGGCAGAATTACTCCTAGAACAGGTGTTACGCTATTCCCATAGAAACCGCTAGCTAAGATTGGTCCTATGTTGCTGGCCTCGACCCTCTCAAAAGACCTCAGTCCCTTGAACACACCAGGCTGAGCACACAAACACACAATTTCACAAAGAAATCATTGACAGTGACATTAGTACCCAGCTAATATACTATTTTAAAGAACGTAAGCACCTAACTAATTGGTGAGACAAACCTAATATATTGTCATAAAATTAAGAGGGGTAAAGGCAGGCAAGAATAAAAGATAAAATTAACAACAATGGTAGTGATACACTTAACATGCAGGATGATTACGAGTAACTAGGCCCAGGTTTTACCAATCAGCTTAAAATGTAACTAGAGTATCTAAGGCAGTGGTTCTCAACTCCGGCCCTCGGGACCCACTAACAGGTCAGGTTTGCAGGATAACTGAAATGCATCACAGATGATATAATTTGCTGCTCAGTGATTCCAGTATTCTAGTCTACATCTCCCCAAGGTAATACTTAAAATCTGGCCTCTTGGTGGGTCCCGAGGACTGGAGTTGAGAACCACTGATCTAAGGGCAGGCAAAAATGGATAGCATAAACTCTTGGATGCCTCTGCCTTAGGCCCCGGAGTGATTTTGCTAGATCCAAGTCTGCCTGCAGGACTTGGTGTTCAGGAAGGTGAAAAATTGCTGAAGTCTATGTAAATACTATGAAACAGGGAGGAAAAAAATCTCCAAAGACAAGGAAAGAAATTTATTTTTTCTTTTTTTTTTTTTTCACCAAAAAATTTTTTTATTGAGTTTTCAAAGCATACATGTTACAGAAGCAAAGAAGATTCATTAAGTAGTAATATCGTAGCAAGGATATGTGGCTTAACAAGGGTAGACTAAGCCTATTCGGCATTACTTATGTGTGGGCGAGCTCGGCCTAGGTCGAGCCCCTCCACTTAGCCAAAGACCTGAGGGTTGGTCTGGTGTCGTCCCCCAGGCACCCCTAATGGGGACCTACCTGTGTCCTAGGGGAGTCCACGGGACCGCCCTACAGTGGCTTGTCCTATTTACCGGATGAGGTATTGGGGATTGGGAGAGTAGAGGGAAGTAAGTTATAACGAGAGGAATATAACATTTTAATATTGGCACAACCAATGATGCAGTAGTCAGAACAGACTTATATATAGTCTATTAGGTATCCACCTAGGGCTATTCTCCAATTAGCAATGTCTGGTAGGCCGCGACGAGTGGATGAGGGGCTGGGGTATAGTGTTTTTCCCCAGCCCTTCTGCTATAATTAGTGGTACAAGATTCGCCTTGATTAAGTTAGTTTGTTGGCTCTTGGATCTATAAGCCAGTGCTGCCATCTTTCACAAAATTTCACTAGTGTCATATGTGCTTTGGAGTATAGAAATTCCATGAGCAGCTGATCATTTAGTATTACTATAGTTTGTTGTACTGTAGGGGGGGGGCTGCTTCTTTCCACTTTCTGGTTATAGAGAGACGTGCTGCAGCTAGGATGTGGGTGATTATGGGATGGAGCTTTGGATTCCACTCGTCAAGGCCTAGACCAAACAAAGCCAGCTGTGGGGTGATGACATTGGACTGTCCAGTTATGTCCTTGATAAGATCAGATATGTTGTTCCAAAAGTGTGTGATATGTGGGCATTCCCATAGGATATGATAGGTGTGGCCTTCTTGTTTACAGTTCCTCCAGCAGTCCCTGGAGAAATTAATTTTTTCTGCCAGCGTGGTCGGGGCCCTTTCGGTGGTGCACTAATGGTGATGCTTCTAGATTCTCCTAGTTCAAAAAGGTGAAGACTTGGGGAAGAGTTCTGTTAGGAATAACTGGAACCAGTCTTAACAGTAATGAAAAAGGCAATAGTAAGTGCAGGGAGGAGTTAAGTGGATCTGAGCTAATAGGGTAATCCAGAACAGGTAATTTGGCACTGCTCAATGGTATGCTTTATAAGTACAGTAGAGTCTGGATGGTAAACTGTGTTAACTAGAGTTTAGCTTAGTTTTGTGGTGCAAAGTATTTGGTGGCTAGGTGGTGGTGGGAGCTCCGGAAAATTCCCTCTGTATGGCTGCAGCTGTAGATGATGACCAGCTAACCAGATCTGTAAGTCTGTGGGTGCAGATGAGTAGGCTGTACTGGTGGATGAATGTCCTAGGCCTCGGCACTCACCCCCGACATCCACTTCCTTCCCCAGTCTGGCCCTAACCTTTTTGAGGCAGACCGTGAAGAGAATCCCCATGTCTCCTTCTTGAGTCCTTTTGTACTACATGCCGTTTTGTACTACATCTCCCATGATTCCCAGCACTCTGCATTACAGACTATAAGATTGATTGCTCCCTGATTGGTCCTTTGCTCTACTGCCAGGAAGGGAGGAGTGAGCTGGGGGAAGAAGTCTCACACAGAGCCACAGCACAGCCAGCATGAGAAGAGGATTTTACACAGGCAGCTCTGGCTCCAACAATACAGGTAGAGTAGGGAAAGAAGAACAGCTGGCAACTGGCTACACAGGATTAAGGGACCACTCTGTATTATTTGTCAGCAGCTGTACATCTTGCCATTGTTTTACCTATTAGTTGTGGAATTATTAATGTTTCCTTTCCTTTGAACTGTTGGGGTACTATATAAATTTGCAATACATATTCCCCTTTCAGCCCAGGTGTGTCATAGTGCATGGTGCTACTTGCAGAGTCATAAGGATAGGAAACGGGACACCTGAGAAACAGCAGCTTCTTTGAGGGTAAGCACTGCACAAATTATTTAAAGTCACATTTTGTGCATTTAGTAAAAGCATCCAACTATTTTTTTAACACATCAACTACACTGGCCAGGACTATTTCTTGAGGTTGTCTATTCCATTTTCACAGCTCTTGCTGAGAAGAAGCCTTTCCATATGTGGAGGTTAAACCTATTTTTATCCAGATGTAAAGAGTGCCCTCTTGTCCTTCGTAATGACCTTTTAAAGTGAATATCTCTACACCAAGTTCACTATATACACCACTTACAGTATCTCAAAGTGAGTACATACTGTACCTCACATTTTTGTAAATATTTTATTATATCTCTTCATGTAACATCACTGAAGAAATTACACTTTTCTACAATGTAAAGTGGTGAGTGTACAGCTTGTATAAATATGTAAATTTTCTGTCCCCTCAAAATAACTCAACACACGGCCATTAATGCCTAAACCGCTGGCAACAAAAGTGAGTACACCCCTAAGTGAAAATGTCCGAATTTGGCCCAATTAGCCATTTTTCCTCCCCGGTGTCATGTGACTCATTAGTGTTACAAGGTCTCAGGTGTGTTAAATTTTGTGTTATTGCTCTCACTCTCTCATACAGGTCACTGGAAGTTCAACATGGCACCTCATGGCAAAGAACTGTCTGAGGATCTGAAAAAAATAATTGTTGCTCTACATAAAGATGGCCTAGGCTATAAAAAGATTGCCAAGACCCTGAAACCGAGCTGCAGCACGGTGGCCAAGACCATACAGTGGTTTAACAGGACAGGTTCCACTCAGAACAGGCCTCTTCATGGTCAATCAAAGGAGTTGAGTGCACGTGCTCAGCGTCATATCTAGAGGTTGTCTTTGGGAAATAGACATATGAGTGCTGTCAGCATTGCTGCAGGGGTTGAAAGGGTGGGGGGGTCAGGCTGTCAGTGCTCAGACCATATGCCGTACACTACATCAAATTGGTCTGCATGACTGTCGTCCCTGAAGGAAGCCTCTTCCAAAGATGATGCACAAGATAGCCCACAAACAGTTTGCAGAACACAAGCAGACTAAGGACATGGATTACTGGAACCATGTCCTGTGGTCTGATGAGACCAAGAAAAACTTATTTGGTACAGATGGTGTCAAGCGTGTGTGGTGGCAACCAAGTGAAGAGTACAAAGACAAGTGTGTCTTGCCTACAGTCAAGCATGGTGGGGGGAGTGTCATGGTCTGGGGCTGCATGGCACTGGGGAGCTACAGTTCATTGAGGGAACCATGAATGCTAACATGTACTGTGACATACTGAAGCAGATAATGATCCCTTCCCTTAGGAGACTGGGCCGCAGGGCAGTATTCCAACATGATAATGACCCCAAACACCTCCAAGATGACCACTGCCTTGCTAAAGAAGCTGAGGGTAAAGGTGATGGACTGGCCAAGCATGTCTCCAGACCTAAACCCTATTAAGCATCTGTGAGGCATCCTCAAACGGAAAGTGGAGGAGTGCAAGGTCTCTAACATCCACCAGCTCCTTGATGTCATCATGGAGGAGTGGAAGAGGACTCCTGTGGCAACCTGTGAAGCTCTGGTGAACTCCATGCCCAAGAGGGTTAAGGCAGTGCTGGAAAATAATGGTGGCCACATAAAATATTGACATTTTTGGCCCAATTTGGACATTTTCACTTAGGGGTGTACTCACTTTTGTTGCCAGCGGTTTAGACATTAATGGCTGTGTGTTGAGTTATTTTGAGGGGACAGCAAATTTACACTGTTATACAAGCTGTACACTCACTACTTTACATTGTAGCAAAGTGTCATTTCTTCAGTGTTGTCACATGAAAAGATATAATACAATATTTACAAAACTGTGAGGGGTGTACTCACTTTTGTGAGATACTGTATGCATTTATACATGTTCATCATATACAGTACCTCCTTATCTCCTCTCCTCAAGAGAGAATGCATTGAGTTCAGCTAATCTTTCCTCATAGCTGAGCTCCTCCATACCTCTTATTGGTTTGATCACACTTTCACTAGTTCCCCAACATCCTCCTAATATGTCCTGAACCCAATATACCCGTTTCAGTCTGTGTGCCGGGAGTTACGCTTGTTCAGATAGGAAGAGCTACATTTATGGAAGAAATAGCAATTCATAAGCGCCCAGTGGAGTCTATTGGTAGCTCTCACATAACTGATATCTGTTCATTTATTTTCAGCTTTGTTAAAATAGACTAGCCACAATTCTGCTGTCACTAAATTAATAATTTTAATGTGTGTAGAAATATGAATGCTAACAATCATTATATTTTTTACCAGCCTTTAATTTTTCCTAACTTGTCACACCTTTGTGTAACAGACATTAAAAAGGGAATATATAACAGAAAGATGAAACCTACTTTGAATTTAATTTAGAATGACTTGCAATATTTATCATTACAATGAATATATAATTAGGTAATTATTAAGTCTTGTAATCACCTCTGAAATTGTCAACATATTTATCTTGCAAAACTTTCCAAACATTTCAAGTTTGCGGCACTGAAAGAATTATAACATGGAATAGCTTAGAAAAAAAGTGCTATTTTTCTTCAACACCTCTGAGGCTGAGCCTGAAGACATGAAGTATCTGCAATAAATAGCATTACCAGCCTGCAGTCTTCATCTATCTCCTACTTATCCAAGACTGTTTTACCAAAAGGCACTCATTGCCATTGCCTAGGATAGCGGAGTTTTTGGGGCAGCATAGATTTTGATAACATTTTCTTATTTGGTTTGCCTCTTCTGCCCACCTCTGGAGATTTTGTTGGTTAATTTAAGAGTAGAACTATAGGATAAAGGGGATGTTGAGAGGGGTCAGAATATTCTTTAAACTTCATGCACGCAGGACGTTAAAAAATATCCAAAAAAACATCAGTAGCTTATCAGTGATTTTTTCAGCTTTTACCAGCAATATATTACCTGCGGTTTTGCGCGTTTTTTCACATTTTTAAAGGGCCAGCGTTTTTTTTTCTCAATTGATCTAAAACATCCAAAAACACAGGGGATCGGTGTTTAGCCAGGTTTTTGCACGTTTTTGAGCGTTTGAACAATTTTGCAGCTAAAAAACGTGTCTCAGAACCCACTGGTCTTGGGGTTTTTTTACAGCTCAAAAATGCCCCAGCTAAAAACAGTTGATAACAGCCTATGTGTGCATGAACACATAGGATAACATGATGGGGGGTTTATTGTCTGTAGAAAAAAATATCTGAAGCTAAAAACAGCTGCTGTAAAGCAGTCAAAAAAGTCCTGTGTGCATGAGGCCTTATAGTTCAGGAAACATAAATAATAATTCTATGTACTGTAAGCCACATCCAAAAGCACATTTTCCTGGTAGTTCTTATTAAAGTCTCTGTAAAACAAAATTATTTTAAAAGATAAGTATGGGAATCTGTTTTTTTTTAAATCATACTTACCTAGCTGGATGCAGCATCGGTCTGATGCTGCATCTATCCCCCGCTGGCTTTAACACAGAACTGATTAATCAAACTCTGACGAATGCTTGGTTCCCATAGCGCCCTGAGCAAATAGCTGGTGACTGTCACTCACTGCCCCCAATGCTCACTGGAGCGCTGGGCTGTTGAGGGGGTGGGAGTAGGGTTGCCACATCATCCCTTTAATCCAGGACACATATGAATTGCACAGGTTGCGAGGCTAATTCAATGCAGATAAGGCATCAAGTGAGTTTAATTACCACCTTAATCAGCCACAGAACCTGTGTAATTCATAGGTGTCCTGGATTAAAGGGATGATGTGACAACCCTAGGTGGGAGCGGCTGACCCAGCCTCTCAGCGGCTCGCCGAGAGACTGATCCGGGTTTCCGGTCCAGGCATCTGGGCAGATTTTGACTTCATTGTCACAATCTTGCCCGAGCCTGGACCAGCTCTGTGACGTCAGCAGACAGCGAATTTCAGCCTGCTGTCTGCTGAAAACGGGTCACAGGAGCGCAAAATGGTCTGCACTCCTGTGATCCACAGAAGGACAGCCAAACAAGCTTTGGCTGTACTTTTCTTTAAAATGCCAATACACCTCACTGTATACATTTTTCATAAGTAAAACCTATATTTTGTAAATTTGTTGCAAAGTTCCTTACCTGAAGATCCTACCAATAACAGCACTTCCTGCTGAGACTGACAGCACTAAGCTACCTCCTTGCAATTAGCAGCAGTATTGTCAGCCAGCCACGTGCTTAAGAATAAAATACTTGGCTTTTACTTTACCTTTTTTTCATCCTTTGTTATATCTTAGAGCTGTTGTTTTTCTGCAGCCTCTTTGCAGCATTTTCCTGTCATTCATGCACTCTAGTGACAGCTGCATGGCATCTCTCAGGGTGGATGTCATTATGGTGACAATAGAAAAAGATGTTTGGGTAATGTGTCCTAAAATGAACAATTGAAGGGCCATGTGATAGAATAATAACACAGTAACACAACTAAGAGACACGATAGAACACCATTGCCCTTAACAGGAAGTTTCTGAACAAGGACTTGTTCATGGCAGGATCGCCAGGTAATATTTTGATGAAAGTTGAAGATTAAAAAATATTGAAAATTACGATAAAAAAATTTGAATTTTATGTTTTAGCTTATATGAAATTTTAGCCAATGGGTTAGCTTTGAAAGCATACCACTGCCTCCAAGGGGTATTAGATTTGGAGGCATGTGATGCTGCGATTATGGTGCACTGACATTACTGATACATCCAGGAAGTGGGGGTATGAGTTTTTTTTATTCTAATGGAGCTTTTGTGGCATCCTTATTAACTTTTTTATTATTATTATTCAGGACTGTGGATATATAGATAGCAACATACTGTACATGTTTTCTTGTTCAGCTGCACATAGCAGTGTGCTAGGCATGCAGTTCTTACTTTTTACCACTAGATGCCGCCACCTGTCTGTAATTTCTAATTGGGATGGTTTTGCCATGGAAGTTGTTCGCTTTTGCTCAGTCAACTTGGGAACCAGGCATGGCACCAGTGTGTCTTCTGCCATAAACTGCAGGGTGCCATTTTGGGGAAACCTGTGAATGACTGGACAAAGCTCTTCTGAGTTTTGAGCAGCCATCTTGGACAGTGAGACTGGGAATGTCCCTCTTGTCTTACCTGCATATGATCCGGTTCATCCTTTCATCTAATATCGCCAGCTCAGCACCTTATTACTACTTGATGCCAGTGTAGCGGTACCACCGTAGGGGTTGCTGGTGATTGTGGTCCATCTCTCACCCTGCACATCCTGGCACACACATTTCCAAACATACAGCAGTCAAGAAATAGTCATTGTACTTGTTTGTTTTTGAGGGGATTATAACTTGGATGAGAATTGGGTGCCCACTTGATCAATAGGAATTCTTCAGGGACACAATTATATACATCCGGTATATACACTCTTCTCCTCTTCTACATCCAGCAGAAATTTGCATGCAGAACTACAACTCCCAGGACCAGCTAGCACTGAATTTAAGGCCTGACACTGGCTCAGCCAAGCCCAAAGCAATACACCCTTTGCAGTCAGGGACTGTGGGCCCCTCTGGTGTAGCAAAATATGGTAGTCTTAGTGCTAGCTGTTCAATGTGGCCACTGATCCCACTACCAACTCTACAGGCCCTGCCAGCCCTCCTAGCTGCAGCTGCCTCTTTTCACTGCCCATGATACCACAGTCCCCTTACTGGCTCTGCACCCATCCCAGACTGCTTGCTCCCTGTCCTCTCAGCAGTGGCGGGCCGTCCATAGGTGGGTGCACTGGCGCCTTCCCCCCTATCCATGCGTCCGACCCCCTGATCTACATGCAGTGCGCTGGACTCATGGATTCTGATGGGGGTTTTTATTTTGAAGCATGTGATTAGAGTCAGAGGCTCTAATACGCTTCCGAAAAGTTTGTGACAATAACAAATTCACTATTGTCACACTGATTCTCCTCCCTGGCAATCAGGAAGCTGGTCCTGAGACCCATCACCCGATTGGCAAAAAGGAGATCCGATCAGATTGGCCACCAGGAGAAGGAGGGAGGAGATGCAGGGGAAGCAAGGAAGTAGCCGCTTGCAGGCTGGAGAGAAGCCACTGCCCGGAGCACTGCCCATGAGATGGGGTAAGTGCGGGGGCCCGACCTACTGACTGACCGACCCGGGGGGGGGTGACCCCCCGTGATTTGCTGCCC
The DNA here is from genome assembly GCA_018402905.1 of Glandirana rugosa. Lineage (NCBI taxonomy): Eukaryota > Metazoa > Chordata > Amphibia > Anura > Ranidae > Glandirana > Glandirana rugosa. The sequence goes on along the minus strand of BLSH010385036.1, from coordinate 71,126 downwards.
CCCAAAAACCCACCAACCACCACTGCCTCTCAGGCATGTCTCTTGACTATGTGTCACTCACCAGCCCACTTGGCTGTCCCTGTTGTTCCTCCTAGAGACTTGCCTGACAGTGTTCTCCTGCTGTCCGATCCTTGCTCCTGTGCCTCCTGTACAGGACACCTCCATTGGTTGTAGGGAGGTCCTGTCCGCACCCGGGCCCAGGCCCCAGACTAGGGAGCTCACTCAAAGGCCACAACAGCCTAACACTCCCTCTCCAGCTTCCACCCAAACAACTCCTCCTCAGCTGGGCTGATCCTAAGTATTTGAGGAGGCCTACCCCTGCCAATCCAAGTTGGGGATTTGTCAGGGCCCTCAAAATACTCCAGGCAACTCCACCTTACCTTTCCTGCCATGTCTTCTTAGATGGTTCCAGTACATTCTAGAAATAGGGGGGAGGTCTCAGCGATGCTGCCTGTGAGTCATCCAGCTCTCCCTGGATTCCTGCCCAACCCAGGAAAAAAAAAAGGACAGGCTTGGTTGCCAGCCAAGCCTGCATACATTTACCTGTACTAGAAAAACCTATTTCTAACTTCTAGCACTAGAGGGTGCTACACCAGTCAAGGATACCTGCTTCACCACTTCAATACCAGGCTCTTATACACCTTCCTGCCCAGAACAATTTTCAGCTTTTAGTGCTCTCACAATTTGAATGACAATTACTCAGTCATGCTACACTGTATCCAACGTTTTTATCATTTTTTAGCTTTATTTTGGTGGTATTTAATCACCGCTGGATTTTTTGCGGTATAATCGAAAAAAGAGTGTAAATTTTGGAAAAAACAACAACTTTTTTTAGTTTATATTGTAACATTTTGCAAATAAGTCATTTTTCTTCATACATTTGGGCCAAAATGTATACTGCTACATATCTTTGATAAAAAAAATAACCAAAATTAGTGTATATTATTTGGTCTTTGTGAAAGTTATAGAGTCTACAAACTATGGTGCAAATCTCTAAAAATTGATCACATCTGATCACAGCTGATGTACTGACGGTCTGTCTCATTTCTTTAGACACCAGCAAGCCAGAAAAGCACAAATACCCCCCAAATGACCCCTTTTTGGAAAGTAGACAGTGCAAGGTATTTATCAAAAGGCATGGTGAATTTTTGAAGTTGTAATTTTTTTCCCACAATTCTTGGGAAAATGTTTTTTTTTTTACACAAACTTGTCATATTAACAGGTTATTTTTCACACACATCATATGCATACTTGCAACTACACCCCAAAATACATTCTGCTACTCTTCCTGGGTATGGCAATACCACATGTGTGAGACTTTTACACAGCCTGGCCACATACAGAGGCACAACAATGAAGTAGCACCTTCAGACGTTCTAGGAGCATAAATTACACCTATAACTTTCTGACTACCGATCACATTTTTAAAGGCCCTTCATATTTGTAATAAATAGCATGTAAATACCAAATAACAAAAGATTACCTGTGGTTTTATTAGTGCAGTGGTCCACGGAGGAGAGCATCGGTCCAGGTAGTGGGCAGGGATGTGGTCAGTGGCCGCAAAAGCAATCGTCCAGGCACCAGGCAGGAATACTGTTCATAGTAAGTACAGGCAGAGATACTGTCAGCATAGCCAAAGCATTGGTCCAGGTAGCAGGAAGTGATGTCCAGGCAGAAATATTGTCCATAGTCAATAGAGGCAGCAGGCAGAGATATGGTCAACAGAGCCAAAGTATTGGTCCAGGCAGCAGGAAGAAACATGGTCCATAAAGTCCTGGGCCATTACAGGCAGAAATATGGTCAGCACAGCCAAAGTATTGGTCCAGGCAGCAGGAAGAAACATGGGCCATAAAGTCCTGGGTCATTACAGGCAGCGATATGGTCAGCACAGCCAAAGTATTGGTTCAAGCAGCAGGCAGAACCATCAAGCTCAGGGCCAGGGGGACAGGGGTAGAGGCTTCCTCAACCCAAATCTCTCTGAAGCCTCCGGGACACCAGACCCTGTTCTGGGAACACAGAAAACCAAAAACTGTTTTTCTCTACTCAGAGCATTATTCTGAAGACCCTCACATATGTGAGACCCCTGTGTACTAAAGCAGAAGGGCAAAAGGTCAGTCCAAGTGGCAGGCAAAACCATGGTCAACTAACAGGCCGAGGTTGTGCACGTGGAAGTCAGAAACGTGTTTTAAAATGGCAGGCACAGACATTGTCAGTAAATAGGCCAGGGTCGGTTAACATGGAAGTCAGAAACGTGGTTTAAAACGGCAGGCAAAGACATCATCGGCAAACAGGCCAGGGTCAGTTAATGTGGAAGGTAGAAACATGGTAGCAGGCAAATGATCCACACAGGTATTTGAAATGGGGAAATGGCAGTCTTTTAAAAATAAGGGGACATAATATCTAATGGATGCGTGATCATTTTTGAAACAATCTCCGATGCACAGGCCAGGTTGGGAGGGACATTGGGGGCAATAATAGGTGGTATCTCTTCTTATTCCTCCTCTGGCGCATACACAACATCTCTTTTGTTGTCTTCTTCCTAATTCTGTGGGGCAAATGCTATAGAGAAAATGTTGCTCGTGAAGTCGACTCACATTATCAGAGCAAATACTTCCTGGGGCGAGTCCTTACTGGTAAATCAGGGCAGTGACAAATTCTTCAATGTATTTGAAGTAGGTGATGGATTGGTTTTTGGATGATCTTTGGTAGCAGACAAACAAATTATACATGGCCATATGGAAAAGATGAAATGCAACTTTCCTATACCAGTAACGGGACTTTCGGGTTGACAAATAGGGCTGTAACATCTTGTCATTTAAATCCACCCCCTCATGAACAGATTGTAGTCGTGGACACATTCAGGCTTTACAACAGGGCAATCTCCACCAAGGTGTCATTGTGGATAGTAGAGAGGATGTGGACATCGTTCTTGTCCCTCCACTTCATGGCTAACACTTCCTCATTTCTCATGAATAGAGTTGAGCGAACACCTGGAAGTTCGGGTTCTGCTGGTCCGTCCGAACTTCGGGACAAAGTCCGGGTCCGGGTCCGGACGGAACCCGAACGATCGCACGCCACAAGCGAGTTGAGATAAGTACTCTTTACTCCTTCACAATCGGTACTTCACCTCCCTGTTCTTGCTACAGGTGTAGGAGAGATGATAGGTGTTACTGTGGAACCACCTCTAACGGGACAACATTTCGGACTTACACAGGTGCTGATGTTAGACAAGTACTCCCCCACCTAAATTTACTGTTCTACAATGTCGGGATAAACAGTTGGGCTTTCAGGGCAATGACCATATCCTTTCAACGTAAAGTAGAAAAGGTATACCGGTACATATTAAACAAACAGACGATGGTTTCTAGTAGGTTTTTGGTTAGGTAGTGGATGAAGTTTATGTAACTTCTTAAACAGTGACGGGACTAAATGGTCATTCCTGAGCGGGGTCCTTCATAAACGAGA
>BLSH010385036.1:49474-62891 GCA_018402905.1 Glandirana rugosa | reverse complement strand
CTATGCAGAGCTTGATCTGCAACTCAAAGCAGCGGTATGTGAAATCTCTAATTTCTGCTATCTGTCCTCAGAGCAACAGCACAGACAGCAGTAGTAAAGTAATCTATGTCAGGATGCAGGATCAGGTCTTAAAATGGCTAAAATCTGTCCCTCACGCCGTCAGCTACCTTTCCCTATACTAACCCAAGGAGCATGTGACTGCAGCACTGTGACTCCAGCTTATAAAGAGGCTGGGTCACATGATGCACCGGCCAATCACAGCCATGCCATTAGTAGGCATGGCTGTGATGGCTTCTAAGGGCAAACCAGTGAAACGCTTGTTGATTGGCTGCCCTGCAGCTTCTCAACACGTGGAGTAAAATAGCAGAACCCCGGACCGAACCTGAACGATTTTTGAAATGTCCGGGTCCGGGTCCGTGCCACGGACACCCTAAAGTTCGGTACGGACCCGAACGTTACAGTCCGGGTTCGCTCAACACTACTCATGAATGCAGAGTCCCCGGTTTGTAACTTTTTTGCTAATAGATTTTGTGGGAAGCCCTTCTGTTTTTTTCAGGTTTTTTGACGATACAAGTGGCGAAAAAGGGGCAAACTGGTATAATAATTGTCCACATATAAATGGTATCCTTTTTTGAACAGGGGGTATGCCGGCTCCCAGACAATTTTCCCACTGGTTCCAATATATGTGGGGCACTCGGGGCTGGAGCTGGGAGTCTTTACCTTCATAGATATGGAAGGTGTACACATATCCAGTGGCTCGATCACACAGGTTATTCAATTTTAAGCCATACCTGGCTTTCTTACTTGGGATGTATTGTTTGCAGCTGGCCAGTGAAGTGTATAAGGGATTCGTCCACACATATATTTTGATCTGGGATAAACACTTCTGCAAATCGCTGGGAAAAATAATTTATTAGGGAGCGTATTTTGTAGAGTTTGTCGTGGTTGGTGTGATCTCTGGGAGCGCACTGCGAATTATCATTGAAGTGTAGGAAATGCATAATCATATCGTAGCGTGTCCTGGACATAAGCACAGAATATATAGCCATGTGGTGAATGGGGTGGGTGGACCAGTAGGCATGGAGTTCGTTTTTCTTTGTAAGCCCTATATTGAACATAAGGCCCAAAAACAATTTAAATTCTTCCAGTGTGAGACGTCACCAATTGAACATGCGGATGTAAGATGAATTGGGGTTTGCAGCAATAAATTGCTCTGCATACAGATTGGTTTTCTCCACCATATTCTGTAATAAATCTTGGGGGAAAAACAAATAACACTAATCCAATTAGGTAAAATTAGTAGTGTGGGGCTGCACACCTGGCTGTCCAGTGAAATCAAGGATTATAGCGGACCATCAGTTGGCAGGCAACCATAAGGGGTTTGCTAGGGCATCGGGAAGGTTGGGTTGGGTGAGCAATTCCAGTACTTGGCTCCTCTTCCTGGGGTCTGGCACTGCTGGTGGTAGGCAGGTCTTCGGATCTTGGTCCTGATCTCCTTAGTCTTCTAGGAGGGGCGGTTTCCTCCGCTGACTCAGACTCTGATCCACTTCCCTCTACTGGCTCGTATTCTGAACCAGAATCTTATGATGAGAGCTCCCCACTGCCTTCATCATCCGACATGGCAAGGATGTTATATGCCTCCTCAGGTGTGTAAACTCTCTGAGACATGATGGTGAGCCTGGGTGACTGTACTGATGGCAGTACTGACGGGTGGCAGGCCTGTGTGGTGGAACCAATGGCGGTACTAGTGGCTGGCCTGTGTGCTAGTACTGATGGTGGTACCAATGGCAGTACTAGTGGCGGTACCGATGGCGGTACTAGTGGTACTAGTGGTGGTACTGGTGGTGGGCCTGTGTGGCAGTACCAATGGCGGTAAAAGTGGTGGCCTGTGTGGCGGTACTGGTGGCAGTATCAATGGCTGTACTGGTGGTGTGACAGATGGACTGTGTGACAGATCCAGATGGACTGTACAGATCCAGATTGGCTGTTTGACAGTACTGGTGACAGGTTCTCTTTTTTGGGGGGGGGGGGGCGTGTTGTGCGCAGTAATGTACAATAGATAAATACTAAGGGGTTGATTTACTAAAGCTGGAGAGTGCAAAAACTGGTGCAGCTGAACATGGTAGCCAATCAGCTTCTAACCTCAGCTTGTTTAATCAAGCTTTGACAACAAAACCTTGAAGCTGATTGGTTTCTGTGTGGAGATGCACCAAATTTTGAACTTTCAAGCTTTGGTAAATCAACCCCTAAGCTTACTCACTGATCTAATCCCTGCTCTCTCCTTACACGATCGGTGTGGCAGTACTGATGGTGGTACCAATGGCGGCACTAGTGGCGGTACCGATGGCGGTACTAGTGGTGGTACTGGTGGTGGGCCTTTGTGGCAGTACCAATGGAGTTAAAAGTGGCGGCCTGTGTGGCCGTACCAGTGGCGGGCCTGTTTGGCGGTACTGGTGGCAGTACCAATGGCTGTACTAGTGGCAGGCCTGTGTGACAGATGGGCTGTGTGACAAATCCAGATGGACTGTACAGATCCAGATGGGCTGTTTGACAGCACTGGTGACAGGTTCTATTTATTAAGGCGGGGGCGTGTTGTGCACAGTAATGTACAGTAGATAGACGCTAAGCTTACTCACTGATCTGATCCCTGCTCTCCCCTCACACGATTGGTGTGTGAGGAGAAGAAGCAGGGATCAAATAGTCACAGCTTTATGTTTACATAATTGATTGAACACAGTCGGTCAAATGGTAAACAGCCAATTTCATTGGCTGTTTACCTTGATTGGGGATGACCTGTGTCCAGGGCACACTAGCTGTCCCCGATCGGCGTGCGCTAGCAGCTTATCACGCACATCAGGCGTGCCTCCGATTCTGTACACAAATGTGACTGGTTGTGATTAGGCACAGCCAATCACATGGTAAAAAGCCAATTTAATTGGCTGTTTACCTTGATCGGGGATGGCCTGTGTCTGGGGCACACAAGCCGTCTCTGATTGGCGCACGCTAGCAGCTTATCCGACCGGACGTCCGGTCAGGATAATGGAACCACCGCCTGGCCATCATTTTGCTATAGGCCGAGCAGGAAGTGGTTAAAGTATAACTATTGACAAATCTTTTTTTTTTTTTACAGTTTGGATAGGGTTGAGAGTGATTAGAACGCCTGTCAGATTTTTATTGCTATCTGTGTTCCTGTTGGGAAGATTCACCCTCTCTGTTTGTCCCATTTATCCTTATCACTAAAAGTAAAAGAAAATGCCCAATTTTGTGTCATCACCTGGACATGAATAGAGGGGAAATCTTCCAATGGGGACCCTAGATTCAGTGATCCTGGTGACACCCAGGGATTCCCTCACGTTGGAGGGATTTCCTCTAACTTTCTGGTTTGGCTATGGGAAGTAAAAAGAAATCTCCTCAATGGGACACAAATGGAAAAAATTGACATTACTCTATTCAAAGTGCAAAAAAATAATTTTGCCTTTAATTACATTTTAACCAGTTTCCGACTGCCTGCTGTGGATTGACGGCGGCAACAAGGCTTGATATCGTGAACCGTCGTCACCTGACGGTGGCTGCAAGATTGCGGATTGTGAGTGCGTGCCACCAAAGGCGCACTCCTGCACTCACTGTGTATCGAGGAGCCAGGGAGGGGGTAGGGTCGACTCGATGTCCGCAGACTACCCGCGATTGCTCCTCTGCAGTGACAGAACAGAGGTCCGTGTATGTAAACACAGGGAGAAGGAGTGTGACCATAGGCTTCCTGTATATGGGAGCTGCAATCACTCTCCTCCCCCAGTCAGCCCAGCCCCCACACAGTTAGTGACACATACCTGGAAACATAGTTAACCCTTTGATAGCCCCTAGTGTTAACCCCTTCCCTGCCAGTGAAATTTACACAGTAATCAGTGCATTTTCATAGCACTGATTGCTGTATAAATGCCAATGGTCCCAAAAAGAGTCAAAAGTGTCCAACATGTCCACCGCAATATTGCAGTCCTGCTAAAAATCGCAAATCGCCGCCATTACTAGTAAAAAATAAAAACAAAAAAAAAACCCCATAAATTAATTCTCATCGTTCATAAACATGCCAAATTTTGCGCAAAACAATCAATATACGCTGATTGCATTTTTTATATATTGGCCAAAACTGATGAATACATTTTTTTTTTTATTATTTTTTTTGGATATGTCTATGTAGAGGTGGGGGGCGTGGCTTGGCGCGCGATGGAGACGGTCGCACACTAGAGGAGCTCCGTGAGGGAACACAGCTCTAAGCCCGATTCCGGACTCTAATTTGACCAGAAGGATGGGAAAACTGACATACCAGACTCCCAAATCCAGAACCCTCCGAGGACACGCTACATCTACCGCTAGAGACATCTCAGATCTCTTCAAAATCCGGCCGGGAAAAAACAGCAGCGTGGAGGAACACAAGATGGCGCGGCTGCAGAGGGAAGAGGAAGACCTCAGCGAGGACTCCCAGTCAGCAGCAAAGGACGCAGGTAGGACCGGCTCTCGCTCCTCACAACCTCTGACATATGCGGACATGTCCTGCTTTGCAGCGGACATCAAGTCCACCTTCTCAGCGGCCATAACAGACTTAAAATCAAACCTGCTGGTTCTAAACGACAAAATCGCACATATAGAAAACACGGGGAAACGGAGAGACAAGGCCCTACAGAGACTGGAAGCCATAACAGACACTCATGCCTCCCATCTGATAGAGGTAAACCGTCATTTAGAAGACTTGGACAATAGGGGGCGCAGGTGTAACATACGAGTAAGGGGGATACCTGAGTCAGTAGAGCCTATCCAAATTGTACCGGCCTTGCAGAGACTGTTCAATAGTCTACTAGAAAGACAGGAGGACACAGAGATTGATTTTGTCAGAGCTCATAGAGCCCTGCGAGCTAGAGGCCCTGATACGGCACCACCCAGAGACATTATCTGCTGTCTGCAGAACTTCAAAGTGAAAGAAGAGATCATGCGCCACGCTAGACGCAATGACCAGATAGTCTTTAATGGGGAAAATATACAGCTATACCAGGACTTATCTCAAATTACACTAAAAAACCGCCGCGCCCTGTGCCCACTACTAGAGCTGCACAGAGCCAAAGACTTGCGATACACATGGCGCTTCCCCTTCGCCCTGGTGGTGACACAAGCAGGGAAACAAGCCATTCTACGGACGCCCGCTGACTTGAGTGACTTTTGCAACACACTGGAAATAGACCAACCAGACTTGCCGGATTGGTACCAGGAGTTCATCTTACCACCGATAGCCAGGAGTCCCACAAGATCCCTCAATGCCACACCTGAAAAGCGACAAAGCAAAAAGGCGAAACACGGTAAAGCAGGTTCTTCACTGGCGGGCACACCAAGCAGACGTGCATCCCCGCTCAGAAACAACAACATGGATTAAACAACAGCAGAGAGTGATACCTGCTTTGAATATTCAACTCCCCATACAGCATAGTCTGCCCACACCGCCCTTTACCATAAGTTGACTAAAACCAATACCTACTGATCTGGACGCTGACCCCACTTCACAAATGTATGATGAACGCTCTATTTGATCCCAGATCTGTCACAATACCTGAAGCACAACATAAAAGAACTATCATAATATGACCCCATATGCACAGATACCTGAAACCTCCGGACAAAATGAATCTTGATCAGGTGCACACGGACAAAACTGAACGCTCTTACAAAAGGGGGGGGGAAGAAACAAAGGGGGAAGGAGGAAAAAGGAAAAATATACAAGAGACAATAAAGGAAATCCCTGACCCTACGGACAGCAAGGTTAACGGCTAGACCAACGCAATAGAAATTTAAAGTACAACCTAGCAGACTATAACCATCTAACACCAATTCCCTAGACTTTCGGGAAAATGCTGAAAAATGTTACAACTTTACAAGACTCCCATCCTCAGCAACCACTTCCTTTTTTTTTTTTTTTTTTTCTTCTCAGGAATCACAAATAACAATTTAATTGTTCTGCTCTCATTTGTTGATGACAGAGGCTGTGTTCCCTCCTTGCCTCTCAGTAACGTGTTTTTGTTGCAAGTAGTTTGGTTTGATCTGTTTGGCGAGAGAGAATTTTTTTTTTTCTCTTTCGCTGAAACGGGCTTGAACCCGTCTGTTAGTTGCGCCTCCCGCGCTCCCACAAAGTGGCCCTGAGGTGGGTTATCCCCACACCGGGGCCACTGCAACTTCACTTAAGGTTGGACACCCTTAACGGTGTCCCAAAGTGTTTATTACAATACTCCGATTGGTGTTCTCACACTTCTAACTCTGTGCTCTTTCTACCTCTACTAACTATCCTCTTTTGTCCTTGTCTCCTGGTCGCCGTCTGCCACCGTATACCTACCCGGGGGCATTGTGTTGAGACCATCCTGGTTTGACCCCCAGACAGTCGGAAAGATGGCGTATTCCTCGCTGGGCCGACATCCCCTGGTGGTTTCGCACAACGTGAAAGGACTGAACATCCCAGAGAAAAGGACCACACTCCTCCGAGAGTTGAGAAAAGGTAGGCCACATTTTGTTTTCCTCCAGGAAACCCACTTTAAGACAAACCAGATCCCCAAAATTACTAACTCGACCTTTCCAGAAGCATACCACGCCACTAATGATGAGGCTAAGACGAAAGGAGTGACAATCTTAGTCAGTAAAGATACACCCTTTACTTTGACAGAAAAATTGATAGACCCCGGGGGCAGATTTATTTTTCTAAAAGGGAACTATGGAAACACCCCCATAACTTTGGCAAATGTGTATTTCCCAAATTCAGCCCAAGCAGCATTTTGTAAAAAGGTGACACAGGCCCTGATGGGTTTTGGTCAGGGATGTATAATATTGGGCGGGGACCTCAACCTCCCATTGAACCCGATAGAAGACACCTCTTCAGGGAAGTCGAGCGTCTCATTTGGAGTGCTCAAAACAATAAAAGCATGCCTTAGAAAATTACAACTAATAGACACATGGAGATTCACGCACCCCGATGGAAAAGACTACACATTCTACTCCACCCCACATAATAGGTGGTCACGTATAGACTACCTATTCATCACCCAAAAGGACTTAATAAAGGTCGCAGGTGCTCATGTTGGCATACAGTCTATCTCAGACCACGCCCCGATAGCACTGGAGGCTAACTTGACCACCACCACACCTAAGACCATACAGTGGAGACTGAACGCTTCACTGCTGACGAACCCTCAGTCCCTAGCAGATATCACACAGAGACTGAAAGACTTTTTTAATACTAACGACACGCCAGACATCAATCCCCTGATGATGTGGGAAGCCCACAAGTGTACCATAAGAGGAGATTTAATCAAAATAGGCTCCATACAAAAGAAAATCAGGAATCAAAAAATTCAGGACATAACAAATAAGATAGCAAAACTAGAGGCACTACATAAACATTCTCTGTCCGCGCAGTCGGCTCTTGAATTATTAGAGTGTAGGAAGTCATTACAAAACCTCTTTGAGGAAACAACTAGAAGATTCCTGTTTTTCAAAAAAAATATATATTACGAATCTGGAGACAAAGCAGGGGCCCTACTGGCAAGGACACTAAAAGAAACCCAGGCTGTCAAAAACATAGCTGGTATTAAAGGACCAGGAGGTAAAATAGATGTGACCACGGAAAAGATAGCATCCCACTTCCATCAATATTACACTAAACTTTACAACCTACCCAGACAACACAAGACACCGGACATAACAACAGACAGATCCCAGGCGATACAAGACTACTTGAATCAGAGTGGACTCCCTAAATTAGCCAACTCCGACACTTCACACTTGGAAGAAGAGATCACATCGACTGAGCTCAAACAAGCCATAAAAGCACTGAAACCGGGAAAAAGCCCAGGTCCAGACGGACTGACCTCCATCTACTACAAGACATTTATCAAAATCCTTACAGAACCCCTGCTCAAAACATTAAACTCATTAAGATCGGGCCAAGCGGTGCCTAGGGAATTCCTAAGTGCACACGTAACAATTATCCCCAAACCAGATAAAGACAAGACTGACTGCTCCAGCTATAGACCCATTTCCTTGCTGAATCTTGATCTGAAGCTGCTGGCCAAGATTTTGGCTAACAGGGTCAGATTACTCTTGCCAGGACTAATAGGCCCAGAACAGGTGGGATTCATGCCGGGGCGTGAAGCCAGGGACAATGTGATAAAGACCCTCTTCCTGACTCAGAGAGCTCACTCCCATGGAATCAAGGGCCTTCTCCTGTCCACGGACGCGAAGAAGGCCTTTGACAGGGTGGCCTGGGACTTCATGCTGGACACATGCAGACATGTTGGCCTAGGACCGAACATGATGACGTGGATCTCAGCACTATACCAGAACCCGACAGCTAAATTAAAAATAAATGGCACCCTCTCCGATACGGTAGAAATAAGAAACGGCACACGACAGGGATGCCCACTATCCCCTTTGTTGTTCATACTGACCCTAGAACCGTTTATAAGATCTGTCAATAAAGACCCATCGATTAAGGGATTCAAAATAGCACACAGGGAATTCAAGGTGGCAGCTTATGCGGATGACCTTCTGTTTTTTTTAACAGAACCCCACACAACCATCCCTAACCTTCTAAAAAAATTTGCAACATTTGGTTATCTGACCAATCTGAAGATCAACCTGACAAAATCGGAAGCCTTGAATTTAACCTTGACGCAGACAGATTTGACCAGAACAAAATTAAACTGCCCTTTCAGATGGGAAAAGGAATCCCTCAAATACTTAGGGGTCAAAATAACCACTAAAGTAGAAAATATTTTCACACAAAACTTCCCCCAAATTCTGAGCAAAATAAAAAAAGACCTAGAGTCATGGAATCCAAAATATCTCTCATGGTTTGGCAGAGCAGCAGCTCTTAAAATGACCATTTTACCCAGGTTATTGTACCTAATGTGAGCTCTTCCCATTGCTATACCGCAATCATTTTTCCAGACTCTGAAAACCTGTACTGTACAATTTCTGTGCAACTACAAGAAACCCAGGATTAAATTCCAGTACATCACCAGGCGCAAGGAGGTGGGGGGCATGGGATTCCCTGACTTTAAGCAGTACTACCTGGCCTCACATCTGACCAGAATGATTGACTGGCACTGCCATGAAGACTCGAAAGATTGGGTCGCCCTAGAAAACTTGGTTAACCCCCTGCCTCTGCCCTTCTCCCCTTGGATCCCCTGGGTATCACAAAACAAGGACATGCTAAAACACCCAGTAACAGGTGCGGCACTAAAGATATGCAAGATGATATTCCATACACACAATCTCACAAGTAACCTAAGCCCCTTGACACCAATACAAAATAACCCATCATTCCCACCAGGTATGGACAACAGACACCTCCAACCCCTAGACAATAGTAGGAAAATAACGGCTGGAGATTGCTTCCAGAACACAACCTACAGAGACTTCAACTCCATCAGATCTGACTTAAAGATACCCACCCTTCCCCACTGGACCTACCTTCAGATACGAAACTTTATAATGAACAGCAATCACAAGAAAGATTATTGTAGACCTCCAACTAACCTAGAACAAACTTGCTTGAGAGGAGAACATGTCAATAAGGCAACTTCAACTATCTACTCCTGGTTGAACCAATCTGACTGTTCCCAGGAAGATAGATTCAAAAAATCTTGGTCGGCGGCTTTGAAAATAGACATTTCAGAGAGCCAATGGAAGCGAGCATGCATCCTGGCACACAAATGCTCTATTAGCACAAGAACACAAGAAACTGCGTATAAACTACTAGTGGATTGGTACTTGACCCCAGCTAAACTCAAAAAGTGGTACCCACTCTCCTCTGATTTGTGTTGGAGATGTGGTGAGGCCAAAGGCACACTAGTACACATATGGTGGGATTGCCCACGGCTACGAGATTACTGGACAGGGGTCAAGGACCTAATCCGACAAATTACAGACACATCTCTCTCTCTCAACCAGGCATGTTGCTTACTACACATCAATGACATGTCCCTGAAACGCTACAAACGATCCCTGACCAAACACCTATTAAATACAGCGAAATCCTTGATCCCCACTAGGTGGAAGTCCACAGCTCCCCCAACCATTTTCGATTGGATACGAAAAATTGGCGAGATATGCCACATGGAGGAAACATGGGCTCAGTCGGAAGATCAGGTTGAGAGATACCACAAAACATGGTCTCCCTGGTTTGAATTCAGATTCTCATCACGATATGAACAACTACTAACATCAGTCTGAGGTCTTGAGGCCTTATGAAGGTCACTCGCCCCAAAATAACCAGGACAACACTAGCATTGACAGGCAACTCAACCCACAAAAAGTTGGGGACCACAAACGGGGGGGTGCGGGGGTGGTCGGCGGCCTGGGGACCTGGAAAACAACACCACACTCTCAATTTACCTTTCTCTCATTTCCTTTTCTGAACTTTATCTATCTTTAATATACTAAAATTTTACTTCAGCATGTCTAAATAATATATGGAACCCCTAATTCGAGATTGGCACTCCTCCCTTTGAATACGTGCCGAGCAAACAACTCAGTGTCCTACACAGGGAGATGAGACATCACTAAACGGATAATAGCGCTCACAAATTAATGTTTTTCTCTTATACTGTTGAAGATGTATGAATAAACTTTCTATGGAGCTCTGAATGTATGGCAAGATGATATTAATCATTGTTATCATTTGGAACACTAAACACCGCATTGTCGTATATATAAATATGTATCTCGAATGTTTTTTTTTCTTTGTACACTTTCTTTAAACTGAATAAACTTGAAATGAAAAAAAATAAATAAATAAACTGCAGAGGTGATCAAATATCACCAAAAGAAAGCTCTATTTGTGGGGAAAAAAAGGACGTCAATTTAGTTTGGTTACAACGTCGCACAACCGTGCAATTGTCAGTTAAAGCGATGCAGTGCTGAATCGCAAAAAGTGCTCTGGTCTTAAAGAGGGAAATCCTTCCGGGGCTGAAGTGGTTAGGGAGCATTCCTCAACACATTGAATTGCATAGGTCTATACTGTACATATGTTAATGCCTTGTCACAGACCTGTAAAGTGCCTTATTGTACATATCGATAATGGAGAATATTACCTCATTGCGGTACTGTTCATTATTTACTACATAAAACCAGAAAACTGCTGGAAGACGTCCTCTCACTTGGTCCCTAAAACCTCAGTCACCCAGTTAGCCCTGCCCACATGCACAATCTCCTTGAAATTTGTCTCAAATATTGGCAAATATTCTAGATGGTGGATTAATGCAGCTTTCTGTCTACATGCTTCAAACACAAGATTTTTCCCCTGCAGAAAATCAGATATTATCTAGAGCACAGCATGCAATTTGCCAGAGATACAGAATGTCCCAATCAATATGATGTTCAAATTAAAATGATTGCTGTGTGTGTATTATGTGATTAGATTTCAGATTAGTCCGGCACACTGCGGAATCCACTCCACTGTTGTCTTTGAATATGGCATACAAATGTAGCGTAATGACTAAATGACTTATGCCGGTACGTAACAAAGACTGAACCTCCTCGCAATAAACGTTGTCCTTCACAGCCCATAAACCCCGAGCAAGCCGCAAGTCCCACTGAAATGCACCTGCATTATTCATTCCACACATAGCAGCCTCTTGATTAGTATTTAGTACGTTAATATAAATCTGACTACAGCAATTAAAACTTGGACATTTTTTTTTATTGTCACAACGATCTGTGTAAATGTTCCAGCTGGCATTTCTCCTCTTGGGCAGTGGTGATTTTTTTTTTCCAAGCAGCAGTGTTGATGTTGAAAAGATATATGATTTTTACTATTGCAATAAACTATGCAGACAGAAATGGATCTGAGCTTCACATAGCTGCATTTTAAATAAGAGTGAGTGATATGAATAATATAATAATCTGCTCAGTACCCATTGTTAGGGATTAGCTCTGAGGATGATCCATCTGATCAAGATCTAATATCTGCCCAGAGCTTGGTTTACAGAATGGAAGACCAGAAAAAGTTGTCCTGTTAATGCTGTATATGCAAAGCACATTGTTCTCGCTTCTCGCTGGGCCAGTAATGTAACAGGATCAGCTATATACAGGTAAAACAAGATTTTAAATATTTAAAAAAAAACAGGTGCATTCCCTATAAAATCAAGAGGGCAAGCCCACACTTCCCAAAAGTGATGTATTAGTCTTAAAGCAGAACTAAAGACTAAAAAACTGCGAGCGGGCAGGCTTTTATGGCAGAAGAGACATACAGTGCCTCTTCTCCAATAAGACGCCGCTACTGGCCTGCTAACCGTCATCTCCAGCACTGTAAACTGAGCTGCGCATGTGAAGCTCAGCTTACAGTGTAGGGGCGGTCTCCAAGTGCTGGGATGACGGGCCCCTGAACATGCGCAGAAGTGACGTCATTCCCCATCAGCCAAAAAAGAGGCCAGCAGTACGGTTGCCACCTGTCCGGTTTCCACCCGGACAGTTTGGGTTTTGACACACATGTCCAGTTTTCAGTCTGACACCCGGACACACTGCTGTCAGTTGGGAGGGGAAGTGTAAAAAGTGTCATTCAGAGGGAGGTTGGATGAGCTGCTGGATGATGAAGGATGGGTGAGAATTGAGGGGTTTGTATGGGTGAAGCTTCTCCATACAGTGTAAGCGATTCACCCTATGCGATAATTGCTTGGCAGCATGATCTCTCCACTGCACCTCTCCATGCAGAGCAGCTCCTCCTCGCATCTCCGCCCCCGACTCCTGCTCCCGCATCTTGCCTTCAGCCTTGCTGCTCCTGTCTACTAGACTACACCTCTCATCTTCTGCACCTCTGTGCAAAGCAGCTCCACCTCCCAACACCTGCTCCCATGTCTTGCCTTAAGTCATGCTGCTTCTGTCAAGCTTGTAAGGTAAGAGAGTCCCCTGCTGCTCTTACCTGCTCCCGCCCGGTAGCCAGAACTATATACACTGCAACAGCAGGTTCCTGACTCTTCTACACAGTGTCAAGTGTATAGTGTGTGTCTTACAGTCACTCTGCCCCCTCCTCTGTTACTCTGCGCAACTCCTCCTGTCACACTCTGCCCCCTGCTGTCACACTCTGCCCCCCTCCTGTCACACTCTGCCCCCTCCTGTCACACTCTGCCCCCCTCCTGTCACACTCTGCCCCCTCCTGTCACACTCTGCCCCCTGATGTCACACTCTGCCCCCTCCTGTCTCACTCGGCCCCCCTCCTGTCACACTCTGCTCCCTCCTGTCACACTGTGCCCCCTCCTGTCACACTCTGCCCCCCTCCTGTCACACTCTTCCCCCTCCTGTCACACTCTGCCCCCTGCTGTCACACTCTGCCCCCCTCCTGCAACACTCTCCCCCTTCTCACAACGTCCTCCCCCCGTCTCACACTGTC
>BLSH010385036.1:6328-24089 GCA_018402905.1 Glandirana rugosa | reverse complement strand
CAACTTCTTTGGCCAACCTCCAGTTCTGTTCTGAATGGAACCTGTTCTGCTAAACAGCTGTATGGTCTTGGCCACCATGCTGCAGCTCAGTTTCAGAGCAACAATTATTTTTTTTCACATCCTCAGAGAGTTCTTTGCCATGAGGTACCATGTTCCACTGACCAGTATGATAGAGTGATAGCGATAACACCAAATTTAACACACCTGCCCTCCATTCACAGCTGAGACCTTGTAACACTAACGAGTCACATGACACCGGGGAGGGAAAATGGCTAATTGGGCCCAATTTGGACATTTTCACTTAGGGGTGTACTCACTTTTGTTGCCAGCTGTTTAGACATTAATGGCTGTGTGTTGAGTTATTTTGAGTGGACAGCAAATTTACACTGTTATACGAGCTGTACACTCACTACTTTACATTGTAGCAAAGTGTAATATCTTCAGTGTTGTCACATGAAAAGATATTATGTAATATTTACAAAAATGTGAGTGGTGTACTCACTTTTGTGAGATACTGTATATATATATATATATATATATATATATATATATAGCAAATGTCTCCCTTTGGGGTGGCTGGTTCACCTGTCATTCTGCCCTCAATCACACAATTTTCCTTGCATCCGGAGTCACTGAACAGGCCAGTACTTTGTATTTGTTGTTTTATTGAGGGAATAAACTTGGATAGGGTAGGGAGGACTGTGGGATGCCCAAAGATCAAAGATACAGGACCATGCTATATACATTGCCGTATATACAATCCTTCTTCCTCCAGCACTGACACTTGCTGACCGTTACACTCCGTCACTTCTCTCCTGCACGACACTTGCTTCTTCACTGTTAGGCATGAAGGGAAATTTATCAAGCCTCCATTACATCTTCCTCCACCCTAGCTAGCACATGGTGAGGCTTGCACTTCTTTGTCAGCAGGACCTTCAGACTGCCCATTACGGGCAAAGGCCATGGGCCCTCAAGGTGTAAGGCCACGGGCCCTCAAAGTGTGGTTAAATACAAATGTGCTAGCCGGGTTTTGATGGACTACTGCTTCCAGCCCATCCTCCTCCAGGCCTCTCTGGCCTACCTCACTATCCAGTGACACCACTCCCCTGACTGGCTCATCCACTGTCCACTGTCTCCTCCCAGCCTGCTCCAGTCCTCTTGTGCAGCTCCCAGGGTCTGTCTCTCACCGACACCGGTGGATCCTTTGAAGAGCCTTTCCTGTAGCTTCTCTGTTGCTCTCCTGCTCCCTTGTTCTGCTCCAGGATCTCTTTCCACTCCTGGCTGCACCCAAGCCACCAGGCCTCAAGGTCACCCCCCCCCAGACAGGGGGGCTCCCAGGTGAGGGCCTCAGCAACCTCTGCTACATCACCACTCTTCCACCTGACACTCTCCCCCCCCCCAACTGGGCAGACCACAGTAATTGAGGAGGCTTGCCCCCTGCCAATCCAGGTTGGGGATTGGTAAGGGCTACTTACTACAGGGCTCCCACCGTATACAGCTCAGCATCACAGGGTACAGTATACAGCTCAGCATAACAGGACACAGTATACAGCTCAGCATCACAGAACACAATATACAGCTCAGCATCACAGGTGGGGTACATAGACAGCCAGTATCACAGGACACAGTATAGAGCCCCAGCATGACAGGTGGGGTATATAGCAGCCAGTATCATAGATGGGGTAAATTGCAGCCAATAACACAGGTGGGGGTAAATTGCACCCAATAACACAGGTATGGGTAAATTGCAGATAATATCACAGGTATGGGTAAATTGCAGCCAATAACACAGGTGGGGGTATATTGCAGCCAATAACATAGGTGGGGGTGTATTGCAGCCAATAACACAGGTGGAGTACATTGCAGCCAGTATCACAGGTGAGGTACTTTGCAGCCAACATCACAGGTGGGGGTACTTTGCAGCCAATATCACAGGTGGGGGTAAATTCCAGCCGATAACACAGGTGGGGGTAAAGTGCAGCGAATAACACAGGTGGGGGTAAAGTGCAGCCAATAACACAGGTGGGGGTACATTGTGGCCAATAACACAGGCGGGGGTACATTGCATGCAATAACACAGATGGGGTAAATTGCAGTCAATATCACAGATGGGGTAAATTGCAGCCAATATCACAGGTAGGGGAACATTGCAGCCAATATCACAGGTAGGGGTACTTGCAGCCAATATCACAGGTGGGGGTACTTTGCAGCTAATATCACAGGTGGGGGTACTTTGCAGCCAATATCACAGGTGGGGTACTTTGTAGCCAGTATCAAAGGTGGGGGCCACTTTGCAGCCAATGTCACAGGTGGGGTAAATTCCAGCCGATAACACAGGTTGGGGTAAAGTGCAGCGAATAACACAGGTGGGGTACATTGCAGCCAATAACACAGATGGGGGTAAATTGCAGCCAATATCACAAGTGGGGTACATTGCAGCCAGTATCACAGGTGGGGTACTTTGCAGCCAATATCACAGGTGGGGGTAGATTACAGGCAATAACACAGGTGGGGTAAAGTGCAGCCAATATCACAGGCGGGGTTAAACTGCAGCCAATATCACAGGTGGGGGTAAATTGCAGCCAATAACACATGTGGGGGTACATTGCAGCCAATAACGCAGGTGGGGTGCATTGCAGCCAATAACACAGATGGGGTAAATTGCAGCCAATAACACATGTGGGGGTACATTGCAGCCAATAACGCAGGTGGGGTGCATTGCAGCCAATAACACAGACGGGGTAAATTGCAGCCAATATCACAGGTAGGGGTACTTTGCAGCCAATATCACAGGTGGGGGTACTTTGCAGCCAATATCGCAGGTGGGGGTACTTTTCAGCCAATATCACAGGTGGGAGTACTTTGCAGCCAATATCACAGGTGGGGTACTTTGCAGCCAGTGTCAAAGGTGGGGGTACTTTGCAGCCAATATCACAGGTGGGGTACTTTGCAGCCAGTATTACAGGTGGGAGTAATTTGCAGCCAATATCACAGGTGGGGGTACTTTGCAGCCAATATCACAGGTGCGGCTACTTTGCTGCCAGTATCACAGGTGGGGTACTTTGCAGCCAGTAACACAAGTGGGGTACTTTGCAGCCAGTATCACATGTGGGTACTTTGCAGCCAGTATCACAGGTGGGGTATTTTGCAGCCAGTATCACAGGTGGGCTGTTTTGCAGCCAGTATCACAGGTGGAGTACTTTGCAGCCAGTAGCACGTGGTGGGGTACTTTACAGCCAGTATCACATGTGGGTACTTTGCAGCCAGTATCACAGGTGGGGTACTTTGCAGCCAGTATCACAGGTGGGCTGTTTTGCAGCCAGTATCACAGGTGGAGTACTTTGCAGCCAGTAGCACGTGGTGGGGTACTTTACAGCCAGTATCACAGGTGGAGTACTTTGCAGCCAGTATCACAGGTGGGGTACTTTGCAGTCAGTAACACAGGTGGGGTACTTTGCAGCCAGTATCACAGGTGGGGGTACTTTACAGCCAATATCACATTTGGGGGTAAATTGCAGCCAATAACACAGGTGGGGGTAAAGTGCAGCCAATAACACAGGTGGGGGTAAAGTGCAGCCAACAACACAGGTGGGGGTACATTGCAGCCAATAACACAGGCGGGGGTAAAGTGCAGCCAATATCACAGGTGGGGTAAATTGTAGCCAATATCACATATGGGGTAAATTGCAGCCAATATCACAGGTAGGGGTACATTGGAGCCAATATCAAAAGTGGGGGTACTTTGCAGCCAATATCATAGGTGGGGGTACTTTTCAGCCAGTATCACAGGTAGGGGTACTTTGCAGCCAGTATCACAGTTGGGCTACTTTGCAGCCAGTATCACAGTTGGGCTACTTTGCAGACAGTATCACAGGTGGGGTACTTTGCAGCCAGTAACACGGATGGGGTACTTTGCAGCCAGTATCACGGGTGGGGTACTTTGCAGCCAGTATCACGGGTGGGGTACTTTGCAGCCAGTATCACAGGTGGGGTACTTTGCAGCCAGTATCACAGGTGGGGGTACTTTGCAGCCAATATCATAGGTGGGGGTAAATTGCAGCCAATAACACAGGTGGGGGTAAAGTGCAGCCAATAACACAGGTGGGGGTAAAGTGCAGCCAACAACACAGGTGGGGGTACATTGCAGCCAATAACACAGGCGGGGGTAAAGTGCAGCCAATATTACAGGTGGGGGTAAAGTGCAGCCAATAACACAGGTGAGGTACATTGCAGAAAATAACACAGATGGGGAAAATTGCAGCCAATAACACATATGGGGTAAATTGCAGTCAGTATCACAGATGGGATAAACTGCAGCCAATATCACAGGTAGGGGTACATTGGAGCCAATATCACAGGTGGGGGTACTTTGCAGCCAATATCATAGGTGGGGGTAATTTTCAGCCAATATCACAGGTAGGGGTACTTTGTAGCCAATATCACAGGTGGGGTACTTTGCAGCCAGTATCAAAGGTTGAGGTACTTTACAGCCAATATCACAAGTGTGGTACTTTGCAGCCAGTATCACAGGTGGGGGTACTTTGCAGCCAATATCACAGGTGGGGATACTTTGCAGCCAATATCACAGGTGCGGCTACTTTGCAGCCAATTTCACAGGTGGGGTACTTTACTGCCAGTATCACAGGTGGGGTACTTTGCAGCCAGTAACACAGGTGGGGTACTTTGCAGCCAGTATCACAGGTGGGGTACTTTGCAGCCAGTAACACAGGCAGGGTACTTTGCAGCCAGTATCACAGGTGGGTTACTTTGCAGCCAGTATCACAGGTGGGCTACTTTGCAGCCAGTTTCAAAGGTTGGGGTACTTTGCAGCCAATATCAGAAGTGGGGTACTTTGCATCTAGTATCACAGGTGGGGGGTACTTTGCAGACAGTATCACAGGTGGGAATACTTTGCAGCCAATATCACAGGTGCGGCTACTTTGCAGGCAATATCA
This sequence comes from Glandirana rugosa, assembly GCA_018402905.1. NCBI lineage: Eukaryota > Metazoa > Chordata > Amphibia > Anura > Ranidae > Glandirana > Glandirana rugosa. The sequence goes on along the minus strand of BLSH010385036.1, from coordinate 19,134 downwards.
CAGGTGGGGTACTTTGCAGCCAGTAACACAGGTGGGGTACTTTGCAGCCAGTATCACAGGTGGGGTACTTTGCAGCCAGTATCACAGGTGGGGTACCTGGCAGCCAGTAACACAGGCAGGGTACTTTGCAGCCAGTGATCAAGGCTTGTTTGCCGAAACTAGTCTGCCATATTTTTTGTACTCACTAGTGTGGTCTACATGAATAAATTAATAGAGGATTATGTAGTTGCCGGCTGTCTTTTTATCTTTTGAATACCAATTTGTATGGTGTGTGGGAACACATCACAGCGCAGGCACCCTGGCTACCACTTCAAGGTTGGATTTTCTCCAGTGTGCAGAGCGTTGCAACCACATTGCTTGATACTTTGCAGCCAGTATCACAGGTGGGTTACTTTGCAGCCAGTATCACAGGTGGGCTACTTTGCAGCCATTAACACAGGTGGGGTACTTTGCAACCAGTATCACAGGTGGGGTACTTTGCAGCCAGTAACACGGATGGGGTACTTTGCAGCCAGTATCACAGGTGGGGCACTTTGCAGCCAGTATCACACGGAGGGGGTAAATTGCAGCCAATAACACAGGTCGGGGTAAAGTGCAGCCAGCAACACAGGTGGGGGTACATTGCAGCCAATAACACAGGCGGGGTAAAGTGCAGCCAATATCACAGGTGGGGTAAATTGCAGCCAATAACACAGGTGGGGTACATTGCAGCCAATAACACAGATGGGGGTACATTGCAGCCAATAACACATATGGGGTAAATTGCAGTCAATATCACAGATGGGGTAAATTGCAGCCAATGTCACAGGTAGGGGTACATTGGAGCCAATATCACAGGTGGGGGTACTTTGCAGCCAATATCGTAGGTGGGGGTACTTTTCAGCCAATATCACAGATAGGGGTACTTTGCAGCCAATATCACAGTTGGGGTACTTTGCAGCCAGTATCAAAGGTTGGGGTAATTTGCAGCCAATATCATAAGTGGGGTACTTTGCAGCCAGTATCAAAGGTGGGGGTACTTTGCAGCCAATATCACAGGTGGGGATACTTTGCAGCCAACATCACAGGTGCGGCTACTTTGCAGCCAATATCACAGGTGGGGTACTTTACTGCCAGTATCACAGGTGGGGTACTTTGCAGCCAGTAACACAGGTGGGGTACTTTGCAGCCAGTATCACAGGTGGGGTACTTTGCAGCCAGTAACACAGGCAGGGTACTTTGCAGCCAGTATCACAGGTGGGTTACTTTGCAGCCAGTATCACAGGTGGGCTACTTTGCAGCCAGTTTCAAAGGTTGGGGTACTTTGCAGCCAATATCAGAAGTGGGGTACTTTGCATCTAGTATCACAGGTGGGGGGTACTTTGCAGACAGTATCACAGGTGGGAATACTTTGCAGCCAATATCACAGGTGCGGCTACTTTGCAGGCAATATCACAGGTGGGGTACTTTGCAGCCAGTAACACAGGTGGGGTACTTTGCAGCCAGTATCACAGGTGGGGTACTTTGCAGCCAGTATCACAGGTGGGGTACCTGGCAGCCAGTAACACAGGCAGGGTACTTTGCAGCCAGTGATCAAGGCTTGTTTGCCGAAACTAGTCTGCCATATTTTTTGTACTCACTAGTGTGGTCTACATGAATAAATTAATAGAGGATTATGTAGTTGCCGGCTGTCTTTTTATCTTTTGAATACCAATTTGTATGGTGTGTGGGAACACATCACAGCGCAGGCACCCTGGCTACCACTTCAAGGTTGGATTTTCTCCAGTGTGCAGAGCGTTGCAACCACATTGCTTGATACTTTGCAGCCAGTATCACAGGTGGGTTACTTTGCAGCCAGTATCACAGGTGGGCTACTTTGCAGCCATTAACACAGGTGGGGTACTTTGCAACCAGTATCACAGGTGGGGTACTTTGCAGCCAGTAACACGGATGGGGTACTTTGCAGCCAGTATCACAGGTGGGGCACTTTGCAGCCAGTATCACACGGAGGGGGTAAATTGCAGCCAATAACACAGGTCGGGGTAAAGTGCAGCCAGCAACACAGGTGGGGGTACATTGCAGCCAATAACACAGGCGGGGTAAAGTGCAGCCAATATCACAGGTGGGGTAAATTGCAGCCAATAACACAGGTGGGGTACATTGCAGCCAATAACACAGATGGGGGTACATTGCAGCCAATAACACATATGGGGTAAATTGCAGTCAATATCACAGATGGGGTAAATTGCAGCCAATGTCACAGGTAGGGGTACATTGGAGCCAATATCACAGGTGGGGGTACTTTGCAGCCAATATCGTAGGTGGGGGTACTTTTCAGCCAATATCACAGATAGGGGTACTTTGCAGCCAATATCACAGTTGGGGTACTTTGCAGCCAGTATCAAAGGTTGGGGTAATTTGCAGCCAATATCATAAGTGGGGTACTTTGCAGCCAGTATCAAAGGTGGGGGTACTTTGCAGCCAATATCACAGGTGGGGATACTTTGCAGCCAACATCACAGGTGCGGCTACTTTGCAGCCAATATCACAGGTGGGGTACTTTACTGCCAGTATCACAGGTGGGGTACTTTGCAGCCAGTAACACAGGTGGGGTACTTTGCAGCCAGTATCACAGGTGGGGTACTTTGCAGCCAGTATCACAGGTGGGGTACTTTGCAGCCAGTAACACAGGCAGGGTACTTTGCAGCCAGTATCATAGGTGGTTTACTTTGCAGCCAGTATCACTGGTGGGCTACTTTGCAGCCAGTATCACAGGTGGGGTACTTTGCAGACAGTATCACAGGTGGGGTACTTTGCAGCCAGTAACACAGGCAGGGTACTTTTCAGCCAGTATCACAGGTGGGTTACTGTGCAGCCAGTATCACAGGTGGGCTACTTTTCAGCCATTAACACAGGTGGGGTACTTTGCAGCCAGTATCACAGGTGGGGAACATTTTTCAGGCCCCCCCCCAAAGTCGGGACAAGTCCTGCACTTACCCTATCTAATAGGCAGGCAGGTAGGCAGGGGTGTGCTGAGATCGGCATGCTGACAGCGGGCTGGAGCCTGTCCCCATGAGTCTGTCGCTCCTCATGGCACGGTCATGCGGTCACCGGTCAGGGTCTTTGTGGCAGTGGGAGTCACAGTGACCCGTTCCCAGCCACCGCATCCATGCCATCCAATCCCAATGAGCCACAGGCTCAGGGCAGCCAATCAGACTATGAATGTGCACCTGTTCAGCGCAAATCCATAGTCCTTAATGGCTGGCCAATAGGCTCACTACTTGGCTGTCAGGTGACAGCTAAGGAGCCGAAAAAAAAAAAAAGAAGGTCAATGTACCGGCGCCTGTAGGGGCCAGGCTGACTTTTTTAAAGAAAAAATTTCTTCTGAGCCAGTGGGGAGATGGTGCCCAAGCGCCCCTTATAGACTGGCTGCCCCTGTTTGGGGACATGCAAGTATTTGCATATCATTTCGTCCTCCCACTCACCTCTGGAGCTCTCCACGACATCCATGATATGGGGAGGGACATATTGAAAGTCTAGGCCGTACTCCAAGACAACTTTGCTTTGTACCTCTCGTTGGAACCGGGAAAGCCTAGGTACAGTAACTCCTTCACCTTCCCTTTCTCCGGCTGGATCAGAGTGTAAGGGGATCTGACCACTTGTAATCAGAAGGTAATTGCCCTGGTCTGGGTGGTGGAGGGCCTATTAAGGAACAGCTGACTGTGGGTGGTTGGGGTTCCTGCATTCTCGTCTGTGTCCAGCTCAGACTCTGGTCTCCTCCCATCCTCCGAAGGAGTTTCCAACCCCTGGGACCTCCCTGTTTCCCACTCCTCTTCATCGGGTCTCTCTTCAAGGGACGACCACTCTATAAGTCTTTCAAGGGACCCAAACTCAGCTTGCAGTCTAGGGGAACCCCAATCAAGCTGCCTCTCTGTCAGTTTCTCTTCCAGCTCACCAGAGGGCACCTCCCCCTCCTGCACTGACTCCGCTGGACCAGCAATGGCTATGGGCAACCCTATGGCCGGTATGGCTGTGTGCTATAGTTCCTGCTGGACAGTACTTACAGGTCCTAGATCCCCGACTGGGCCTTCATTCAAGACAGCTCCCACCTTCCTTTCCTCTTTGGTGTTCGTGAGGGGAGTCACCAGGACGCAACTTCTCCCCGTCTTGATGAGGTGGCTCCAGGCCCGCTCCGTCTTCTGGGATTTCTCAGGCTGTGGTGTGCAAAGCCCTGACCACAGGTCTACATTGAAATACTGTAGATTGGATCCTGCTGGATGTCCATCCACCGCATAAGTGGCTCGTAGCAATGGCCACATCTTGCCCATGATTCCATTACTGCTGTTGGCATCTAACATCCTGGTCAGAGCAGATACAGTCTTTCCATCCCATCCACCCCCCGAGGGTGAATCCCCAGCAGTGCTCATGCCAGACACCTGTATCCACGAGTGTCCATTCCAGCTGTTCCAGCAACCAAGTGAGAGCTGGCAGCAAGTGTCCACCCTCCGCCATCTTCTGCAGAATTGTGGTATCTGCTGGGGGCAGGGAAACTTTCGTCTCCTCCAGGTAGTGGCTCTGCCTCCTTACTTCCAGACAGGCTGGTGCCACTGAATCTGATAGGTAGATTCTTTCCTGGTCATGCTGTTGTAACCCCTGATGTGCAGGATAGAAACTTGCAGACACTCTGGCCTTTGCAGAACTTGCCTGGGCATGCTGGCCCTTATGGTGGTTGCTGGTAGCAACAGTGATTTTAGTAATGCCCCTCGTCCTCCTGTATGGGACCACTCTAACACAGTCTCTCCCCTGCGCTCCTGCCATCTTACCTCGATCACTCTTAGTAACAGGAGACAGTCCCAGGCACACTTCACCATTGTAAGCAGGATTTTTGAGCACAAGTTCAGAGTGCCCAGCATTAGCAGAGTGCTGGGCATGTTTAGCACAGTGATAAATGCCTGGCATTGGCAGGGCTCAGGACATATTTGAAATTCCACGGGTGATGACACAGGTTACAAGTCACTGAATTGCAGAAACAAGATATTCAAGTGTTGGCCCCAGCACCGGTTGAAGCAACTGGGTAAGTAGGAGCAGGAATTGGCAACCAGTCCCGCTGGTTACTATGGGTAGTGACACACTTGCAAGAACTTTTCTGTTTTAGCAGGCAAACACACAAGTCCTTGGGTTCAATCCACATTGACAATAGAACAGTTACAGTTCCCTGACTCAGTTCTCTTGTGGTTGCTAGGGGCAACAACTGGCAGCTTTACATATGAATCCCGGAAACAAGCCCCCAAATGTAGCCACAGACCCCCTTAGGGGTGGCTGGTAGATGTGATTCACCTGTCACTCTGCCCTCAATCACACATTTTTCCTTGCATCCAGAGTCACTGAACAGGCCGGTACTTTGTTTTTGTTGTTTTATTGAAGGAATAAACTTGGAAAGGGTAGGGACGAGACTGTGAGATGCCCAAAGATCAAAGATACAGGACCATGCTATATACACAGCCCTATATACACTCCTTCTTCCTCCAGCACTGACACTTGATGACCATTACACTCCTCTCCTGCATGACACTTGCTTCTTACTGTTAAGCCTGAAGGGACACTTATCAAGCTTCCACTATATCTTCCTCCACCCTAGTTAGCACATGGGGAGGCCTGCACTTCTTTGTCAGCATGACCTCCGGACTGCCCGCTACGGACAAGGGACACAGGCCCTCAAGGTGTAATGCCACAGGCCCTCAAAGTGTAGCTAAGTACAAATGTGCTAGCCGGGTTTGATGAACTACTGCTCCCAGCTCATCCTCCTCCAGGCCACTCTGGCCTACCTCACTGTCAAGTGACACCTCTCCCCTGACTGGCTCCTCCATCTTCCACAGACTGTCCACTGTCTCCTCCCAGCCTGCTCCAGTCCTCTTCTCCAGCCCCCAGGGTCTGTCAATCACCAACACCGGTGGATCCTTTAAAGAGCCTTTTCTGTTGCTTCTCTGTTGCTCTCCTGCTCCCTTGTGCTGCTCCAGGATCTCTATCCACTCCTGGCTGCACCCGAGCTACCAGGCCTCAAGGTCACCCCCAGACTGGGGACTCCCAGGTGAGGCCTCATCAACCTCTGCTACATCTCCACTCTTCCATCTGACACTCTCCTCCCCCCAACTTGGCAGACCACAGTATTTAAGGTGGCCTGCCCCCTGCCAATCCAGGTTGAAGATTGGTCAGGGCTCCTTAGCATACTTCAGAAAGTTACACCCCCTCTTCCATCCCCTTTTTCCAGAATTTTTTGGACCCAATAGGGAGGAGTAACCAAGGGGTGTTACTCCGTGCAGTCTCCAGTTCTCCCTGGGCAACTCCCCTGCCCAGCTCAAAACATTCAGGCCTGCTAAACAGTCAGGCCTGACTAAATTTGGCTCTCCTAGCAAAAATCTATCACAAAAGCACCTATTCACTATGGGGACACTACATATATATATATATACAGTCAGGTCCATAAATATTGGGACATCAACACAATTCGAATGTTTTTGGCTCTGAACACCACCATAATGGATTTGAAATGAAACGAGCAAGATGTGCTCTAACTGCCGACTTTCAGCTTTAATTTGAGGGTATTTACATCTAAATCAGGTGAACGGTGTAGGAATTACAATGGTTTGTATATGTGCCTCCCACTTTTTAAGGGACCAAAAGTAATGGGACAATTGGCTGCTCAGTTGTTCCATGGCCAGGTGTGTTATTCCCTCATTATCCAATTTATAAGGAGCAGATAAAAGGTCCAGAGTTAATTTCAAGTGTGCTATTTGCATTTGGAATCTGTTGCTGTCAACTCTCAATATGAGATCCAAAGAGCTGTCACTATCAGTGAAGCAAGCCATCATTAGGCTGAAAAAACCAAACAAACCCATCAGAGAGATAGCAAAAACTTTAGGTGTGGCCAAATCAACTGTTTGGAAGATCCTTAAAAAGAAAGAATGCTCAGGTCAGCTCAGCAAAACCAAAAGACCCGGAAGACCATGGAAAACAACTGTGGTGGATGACCGAAGAATTCTTTCCCTGGTGAAGAAAACACCCTTCACAACAGTTGGCCAGATCAAGAACACTCTCCAGGAGGTAGGTGTATGTGTGTCAAAGTCAACAATCAAGAGAAGACTTCACCAGAATGAATACAGAGGGTTCACCACAAGATGTAAACCATTGGTGAGCCTGAAAAACAGGAAGGCCAGATTAGAGTTTGCCAAACAACATCTAAAAAAGCCTTCACAGTTCTGGAACAACATCCTAGACCAACATCCTGAGACCAAGATCAACTTGTACCAGAGTGATGGAAAGAGAAGAGTATGGAGAAGGAAAGGAAATGCTCATGATCCAAAGCATGTCATGGTGTGGGCATGTATGGCTGCCAATGGAACTGGTTCTCTTGTATTTATTGATGATGTGACTGCTGACAAAAGTAGCAGGATGAATTCTGAAGTGTTTAAGGCAATATTATCTGCTCATATTCAGCCAAATGCTTCAGAACTCATTGGACGGCGCTTCACAGTGTAGATGGACAATGACCCGAAGCATACTGCGAAAGCAACCAAGGAGTTTTTTAAGGCAAAGAAGTGGAATGTTATGCAATGGCCAAGTCAATCACATGACCTGAATCCGATTGAGCATGCATTTCACTTGCTGAAGACAAAACTGAAGGGAAAATGCCCCAAGAACAAGCAGGAACTGAAGACAGTTGCAATAGAGGCCTGGCAGAGCATTTCCAGGGATGAAACCCAGCTTCTGGTGATGTCTATGCGTTCCAGACTTCTGGTTCTAATTGACTGCAAAGGATTTGCAACCAAGTATTAAAAAGTGAAAGTTTGATTTATGATTGTTAATCTGTCCCATTACTTTTGGTCCCTTAAAAAGTGGGAGGCACATATACAAACTGTTGTAATTCCTACACCGTTCACCTGATTTGGATGTAAACACCCTCAAATTAAAGCTGAAATTCTGCAGTTAAAGCACATCTTGTTAGTTTCATTTCAAATCCATTGTGGTGGTGTATAGAGCCAAAAACATTAGAATTGTGTCGATGTCCCAATATTTATGGGCCTGACTGTATATATATACATACAGTTGTGCTCATAAGTTTACATACCCTGGCAGAATTTATGATTTCTTTGCCTTTTTTTAGAGAATATGAATGATAACACAAAAACATTTCTTTCACTCATGGTTAGTGTTTACTCTTTTTAAATCATAATGACAACAGAAACTACCCAAATGACCCTGATCAAAAGTTTACATACCCTGGTGATTTTGGCCTGATAACATGCACACAAGTTGACACAAAGGGATTTGAATGGCTATTAAAGGTAACCATCCTCACCTGTGATCTGTTTGCTTGTAATTAGTGTGTGTGTGTGCGTGTGTATATAAAAGGTCAATGAGTTTCTGGATTCCTGACAGACCCTTGCATCTTTCATCCAGTGCTGCACTGACGTTTCTGGATTCTGAGTCATGGGGAAAGAAAAAGAACTGTCAAAGAATCTGCAGAATCTGCCAAGGCAGGTAAACTTATGAGCACAACTGTATATATACAGTATCTCGCAAAAGTGAGTACACCCATCACATTTTTGTAAATATTTTAGTATATCTTTTTATGTGACAACACTGAATAAATGACACTTTGCTACAATATAAAGTAGTGAGTGTACAGCTTGTATAACAGTGTAAATTTGTTGTCCCCTCAAAATAACAACACACAGCCATTCATGTCTAAACCGCTGGCAAGAAAAGTGAGTACACCCCTAAGTGAAAATGTCCAATTTGGGCCCAAAGTGTCAATATTTTGTGTGGCCACCATTATTTTCAAGCACTGCCTTAACCCTCTTGGGCATGGAGTTCACCAGGGCTTCACAAGTTGCCACTGGAGTCCTCTTCCACTCCTCCGTGATGACATCACAGAGCTGGTGGATGTTAGAGACCTTGCGCTCCTCCGCCTTCCATTTGAGGATGCCCCACAGATGCTCAATAGGGTTTAGGTCAGGAGACATGCTTGGCCAGTCTATCACTTTTACATGCAGCTTCTTTAGCAAGGCAGTTGTCGTCTTGGAGGTGTGTTTGGGGTCGTTATCATGTTGGAATACTGACCTGCGACCCATTCTCCGAAGGGAGGGGATCATGCTCTGCTTCAGTATTTCACAGTACATGTTGGCATTTATGGTTCCCTCAATAAACTGTAGCTCCCCAGTGCCGGCAGCAATCATGCAGCCCCAGACCATGACACTCCCACCACCATGCTTGACTGTAGGCAAGACGTACTTGTCTTTGTACCCCTCGCCTGGTTGCCGCAACAACACGCTTGACACCATCTGAACCAAATAAGTTTATCTTGGTCTCATCAGACCACAGGACATGGTTCCAGTAATCCACTTCCTTAGTATGCTTGTCTTCAGTAAACTGTTTGCAGGCCTTCTTGCTTATAATCTTTAAAAGAGACTTCCTTCTGGGATGACAGTCATGCAGACCAGTTTGATGCAGTGTGCGGCCTATGGTCTGAGTACTGACAGGCTGACCCCCCACCCCTTCAACCTCTGCAGCAATTCTGGCAACACTCATATGTCTATTTCCCAAAGACAACCTCTGGATATGACACTGAGGACGTGCACTCGACTTCTTTGGTCAACCATGGCAAGGCCTGTACTGAGTGGAACCTGTCCTGTTAAATCGATGTATGGTCTTGGCCACCGTGCTGCAGCTCAGTTTCAGGGTCTTGGCAATCTTCTTATAGCCTAAGCCATCTTTATGTAGAGCAACAATTCTTTTTTTCAGATCCTCAAAGAGTTTTTTTCTATGAGTTGTCATGTTGAACTTCCAGTGACCAGTATGAGAGAGTGAGAGTGGTAACACATATCACATGACAACGGGGAGGAAAAATGGCTTATTCGGCCTGATTTGGACATTTTCACTTGGGGTGTACTCACTTTTGTTGCCAGCGGTTTAGACATTAATGGCTGTGCATTGAGTTATTTTGAGGGGACAGCAAATTTACACTGTTATACAAGCTGTACACTCACTACTTTACATTGTAACAAAGTGTAATTTCTTCAGTGTTGTCACATGAAAAGATATTATAAAGAGGCGCATGAGCGACACTTTGTGAGATGGACGCTTAATCACAGAGCTCCGCTCCACTCCGGCCACCCAACGCTCCCTGCAGCGAACCCAACTGACCCAGGGGCACCAGCACAGAACCGGTTCACCCCTGAAACCCCAGGAAGCCTTTTCAGGTGGGTTGGATCTATTAGAGAAGGCAATTGGGGACTTTACAGGCCACTTGTAGGAACGGCAGAGACTTCTAAGATGGGGGTGGAACGGAGCTGAGGCCGGGAAGCCAGAATATAGGGTTCACCAGACGCTTCGAGCAAAGCTTCCAGGAACACCTACCCAGCTGCAGGTCTTTCCAACCACCCCATCACACCCCCCTTTTATGTGGGCATGAACTGTTAGATGCGATCTACTATCACATTTCGATTTACTTTCAGGAGCGGAGGAGGAACATAAAATGCCGGCAGACCGGCCGCCACATGAGGAGGCCCTAACAGCTCTTCCTGGGTCACCTTCTTGGCAGGACTCACCACAGGCAGAGGTATGTGGAGGGGCACTAGGACTACCAGCACAAGGGGGGCCCAATATCACCAGCTTCAACAGTTTCCCTCATTAACCAGACATTAGATGACATACTCATGTCCCCCTCACCGCACCTGCTCCACGGCCTAACATTTTCCAGGAGAGGGTTCTGCACACACTCCAGCAACAGGATATGTCCCTTATGTTCTAGAAATTTGCAGAGATGCTGGACATCCAGCCACACAAAATGGATCTCCCCAGGCCTGATGGTCTGCCACGCGATATTGTGGTCAAACCACATAACTACAATGTCAAAGAGGAAGTCATGAAAAGGGCTCGCTCTACCCCTCACATTCAAGTTATGGGACATACGGTCCAAATCTTTGCGGACCTCCACTTTCATGATCCCAAAATGGAGGACACTCAAACCCCTCCTGACAGTGATGACACAAAAAGCATAAAATACTGGTGGCTGTTTCCCTTCAGCTTGAAATTTGAGTTTCACAACAAGTCCTACAGATTCTCCACTTTCCAGGAGGGAGAAATTATTCTACAGCAGCTGGGAATAATCTCCAAAGACCCACCCTCTCCGCTGCAAACTTCCTCTACAAGTCTGACCTAGAGACCTCCTCCTCCCAGCCCACTTACCGCTCTATGGCAGAAACCGAAAACCAAAAAAGCCAAAGAAGGAATTCCTCCATGATCTGAAGCAGACGATCACCTTACTTTCTTCTTCTCCATACTGGGGACAGGTCCACAGGGATCCGGTTTCTGACCTAGGAGAGCTGCAGATCTCAGGGATGGAAGGGACCTGAATTATCCCACTGATGAGTATATGTGTATTTTACTAATAAGCAGTGGCAGCTGGTGACGTTTTTGGATGGGGGGGGGGGCGCCAGGCCCCGCCCTTCCTTTTGACCCCTCCTATGTCTAATAAGCCCCACCCCTTATAAAATCCACCCACTCCGACCCCTGTATTCCACATATTGTGTCAGGAGTATACAGCTCAGCATCACAGGACACAGTATACAGCTCAGCATCACAGAACACAGTATACAGCTCAGCATCACAGGACACAGTATACAGCTCAGCATCACAGGACACAGTATACAGCTCAGCATCACAGGATACAGTATACAGCTCAGCATTACAGGATACAGTATACTGCTCCAGCATCAGAGGGCATAGTATACAGCTCTGCATCACAGGGCACAGTATACAGTGAAACAGGTGGGGGCAGTTATGCAGCCAGTGACACAGGTAGGGCAGTTATGCAGCCAGTGACACAGGTCGGGCAGTTATGCAGCCAGTGACACAGGTGGGGGCAGTTTGCAGCCAATGACACAGGTGGTGGCAGATTGCAGCCAGTGACACATGTGTGGGCAGTTATGCAGCCAGTGACACAGGTGGGGCAGTTTTGCAGCCAGTGACAAAGGTGGGGGCAGTTTGCAGCCAGTGACACAGGTGGGGGCAGTTTGCAGCCAGTGACACAGGTGGGGGCAGTTTGCAGCCAGTGACACAGGTGGGAGCAGTTTGCAGGCAGTGACACAGGTGGGGACAGTTTGCAGCCAGTGACACAGTTGGGGGCAGTTTGCAGCCAGTGACACAGGTGGTGACAGTTTGCAGGCAGTGACACAGGTGGGGGCAGTTTGCAGCCAGTGACACAGGTGGGGGCAGTTTGCAGCCAGTAACACAGGAGGGGCTGTTTGCAGCCAGTGACAGGTGGGGGCAATTATGCAGCCAGTGACACAGGTGGGGGCAGTTTACAGCCAGTTTAAATATATATGTGTTCCGCGCAAACGGATAAAGTTATGATCTCAGAGCTGCTGCCTCCACCAGAACTCCACTAAAAGTGTAGTTAGATAATACAATAACAATTATGGTGTGAGCTTTCGTGATAATTGTTGAAATATAAATATGTGTACGTTATAGATATAATGAAGTAAAATAAATAAAAGACTGTGACTAGGCGATATATTTTTAGCCTCGGGGGAGAACAATGTTGTAGATAAATGGTCGTAGGACCTTTTATATAGGCTATGTTATATCTCGTCGCGGTGAAGGGTGGTATTAACAATAACATAATAGATTGATGTGAAAATCACCTCAAGACCACCTCCGTCGTCGAGACTCTAGTATTGAAATAGGCAAACGCGCCTTGTGTATATATAAATTTGACCGACATTTGACGGGGGTGGACACAGTGACCGACGTATTAACGGGGGTGG
>BLSH010385007.1:35576-47561 GCA_018402905.1 Glandirana rugosa | reverse complement strand
TTTTTTATTTTTTACTAAAAATGGCGGCGATCTGCGATTTTTAGCGGTACTGCGATATTTCAGCGGACATGTCGGAATGTTTTGACACTTTTTTGGGACCATTGGCATTTATACAGCGATCAGTGCTATAAAAATGCACTGATTACTGTGTAAATGCCATTGGCAGTGAAGGGGTTAACCTGCAGGGGGCGCGCTAAGGGTTAAGTATGTTCCCTGGGCGTGTTCTTACTGTAGGGGGACTTGCCTAGCTGGGGAAAGGAAGTGGTCACAGCCTTCACTTACAGGAAGGCTGTGATCACTTCCCTTCCCCCTCACACAGAGCGGAGGTCCGTGTTTACATACACGGACCTCCGCTCATTCGCTCCGGGGGGGGCATCGCGGGTGGCCGGCGGCAATCGAAGCCGCCGGACCCGCTCCCTGGACCCCATCACATGGACATAGACTACTCCCCTCACGCATCTATATAAAAAAAGTTTTACATAACACACACTTTACAACTCTAAAAAATGCAAAGCACTGAATTCTTGCACAACATTTACTGAAACATTACTCATTCGCTTAATCTTCTAGTCCAGCATTTTTCATACTAGGTCTATCACATCTCTTTTATAATACATTTTTACACAATTTTGCCTTTTTTCAATTAAACTTTTTTAACCATTTTTTAACCATTTTTGAATAAAGTTATAATCACATTTTGGTGACGGTTTTAAACAAGCTAACGAAGGATGATGAATAGAGCAAGAGTGATCTCCAAAAAATGGCCGCTAACTACAGCAGTGATTGGCCACTCATCAAATGTAAGAGTATATAAGAGTGTGGGTGCAGCAACATGGCGTCGCCTCCGAGGACGTCGAATGACGAAACGCGTAAGTTGGAGCCTGAGACGTCACGCTCACCCACAACAGCTACAGTCATACGGAGATCGCTTGGTGGATATTATCCAGCCGCTCGTCTGACTTCACTTAAACAGTAAGTCACGGTAGCACCGCGGTGCTTCTTTATAGAACCTACACACAGCATCTGTTTTTCTCCCTTATATGTACCTGGATACATGGAAAAAGAAGCAGGACAGGAATAACACCCGTTGGCTTTTTGAAACGGCGGCCCGGCCGGAGCAAACTAATAAGGGCAGAAGGTTGTCTTCCATTTATTTAATATATTTTTTCACAGAGTGACTCACTTTTGATTAATTTTCCCTCCAGACCATCTGACTTCACCTATCTTATATAAATGCATGTGCTCCCACTGTGGAGTCTCTTACATGTCAGAGAAAGGGACCACAGATCACAGGGTACCTTGCCGGGGCCTGTAGCTTACTCATGCATTTGCAAATTTGTGCAACTAAACCCCTGTTTTTAAACGCATACTGTAGGACAGGTTAATCTGCTTGGTCGCAGGCTGGTCGGTAAGTAGAGCTTGGTATTTGCCTTGGTATTATCCTTGGCCCTTTTTTGCTGTCTGTTGCCCTCCAATGCTCCTTGCTGCAAAGGCCACTTATAGGTGAAGGCAGTGGTCATTGTTTGGTTCATTATTTACATAAGTTTGTTTAGTTAGATTCAGTTAATACGTTCAATCCATTTTTCGGAATTCGTTTAGTTTATTCGTTTTCGAATTGATTAGAAAAGTTTTCAAATCAATTTCGAATAGGAAACGTTTTCGAATTCGAATGGTTTTCAAATTCAAATTGTTTTCCAATGAGAAAGGGGTGGAGTGGACAGTGGAGGAATAGAATGGAAAAAGATAGAATGCAATAGAGGGGAATATAACAGAAAATGAAAGAATATAATGTGGTGGAGTGAAACAGAGCTGTTTTACTCTGTTGTATTCTATGATTTTGATTTCTGTTATATTCTTTTCTAGTCTATTGTTTTTTTTTCTGTTCTATTCCTTAGTTTTCTATTCTATTTTGTTCTTTTTGGAAATTGGAAAACTATTCAAATACTAGGACTTTTCAAATACAAATTTGAAAACTATTGGCATTTGAAAACTTTTTGAATTCGAAGGTATCTCCCGCCTCCTTCCGGGTAGGTATGGCAAGGGACTAAGGGCTAACCGGCACATGAGGGACTTTAATGGATTCCAGCATGGCAGTACTTACCGGTACCAGGTCCCTGGCCAGGTCGTGGGCCTCTGCTGCTTCTTCTCCCTTGTCCTCTGCATTAAAGGGGGGAGTCACCAGGCCGCAACTCTACCCCGCCTTTGGGTGGTGACACCAGGCCCGATCCAGCCTTCTGGGACTTCTGTGGCTGCCAATGACAGACTCCTGTGCACAGGTCCACTGTATAATAACATGTCTCCTGCTGTGTGGACATGAGCCGAGTCAGCGGCTCATCACAATGGCCACACCGGGCCTAGGCAGTAACCTCCACGGTTGGCATCTGACATTCCGGGCACAGCAAGCATAGCCGCTCAGTCCCTTCTATCATACCCAGGACGAGTCCCCGCACAGCTCCAATTGAACACCCATGTCCAGGAGTGTTCGCTCTGGCTTATCCGACAACCATGGTAGTGCTGACAACATCTTGCCACCCTCCGCCATCTTCAGCTGCCTCACGGTGTCTCCTAGACCAAGAAGTTCCCGTCTCTTCTAGGGCATAACACCGCCCCTCCTTCCTAGACTGGCTGGAGCCACAAGATCTGATAGGCGGGCTTGTCCCTGGTCACGCTGCTGTAACTCCTTGTGTGAAGAATGAAACTTTGTGGGCACACTGACTCCAGCAGAACTTGTCCGGGCATGTTGGCACGCTTGGTGGTTGCCGGTAGCAACATTAATTGTAGTAGCCACTGTTTTGCTGAAAAGAGCACCTTTAAAAGAGCCTCTCCCTTTGTCAACAGAAAATAGTCCCAGGCATACTTTACTGGAAGCAGGAGTTTGAAACACAAGTTTATGATGTCAATCAAAAAGAGAGCTGCGCTACACATTCATGGAGTCCACTTAAGTCCATACAAATATTAAATCCGTATATTCGGACAGGATGAAAATAAAAGTGAAGGTACAGTCAGGTGTTGCTATGGTAGACAGCACCACTTGTGCATAGATACTGTAAGTGAAATCCACCACCAACAGAAATCAAGGCTTACCAACTGATAAACCAATAAACGCTATGTGGTTAAAATATCTTATCCCTCCTCCTCAGCCAGTCTCAGGTCAGATTGATAGGTAATCCCGCTGAAGCTGTAAACACCGTCCTGACGACCTCCCGGGTAATTTAATCTCCCGTGGGGCTTCCCAGGCCTTTTCAAGAGGAATCTTGGAGTTCAAGGGTAATTTCGCTTTAAAGGGAAATTTGATCCAAGCAGCTGTTGCATCTCAAAGTTTTTCAGATCAAAGTTGTGATGTCCGGTTAACTTCTTCAATGAACTTTCCAAACAAAGGAGGTCAAAGATTCTTTCAAGCCGTGCAGAGTCCAGAATCCTCCTTCCCGCGGACGCTAGGCTCCTCGCTCAGCCCCCCATGTGATGTGACCTCCATGCCGCTGTCAATGAACTCCGGAATTGACCTCCTTTGTTCGGAAAATTCATTGAAGAAGTTAACTGGACATCACAACTTTGATCCGAAAAATTTCCCTTTAAAGCGAAATTACCCTTGAACTCCAAGATTCCTCTTGAAAAGGCCTGGGAAGTTTATGATGCCCAGCTTTTGCAGGACGCTGGGCATGTTTGTAATCCAGTGGGTGATATCCAGCCATTGCAGGGCGCTGGACATATTTGTAATCCATGGGTGCGATCGCCCGCTGTGGTTTTCACGGGTGAAAGCACATGTTTTACAAGTCACTGAATTGCAGGAAAGTCATTTGCAAGTATCCGCCCCAGCGCCGGTTGGAGCAACTGGGTAAGCAGGAACAGCAATTGGAGACTGCTCCTGCTATTTGCTATGGACAATGGCACTTGTATTATAGCAGAGTTTGATGGGCAGAGCACATAAGTCCTTTCCCGGTTTCAATCCTCACTAATGGCAAACAGTCACATTTTCTTGGCTCAATTCACTTCAGTTGCTATGGGTAACAATTGGCAGAATTAACGTAAAACAGACTGATCACTGGACGAGCCCCCAAATGGCACTTACTGCATGTTTCACTCATTCTTCCTCACTCCTGCACAATCAGTTAGTTTCGGCCTAGCTAGAACATGGTGAGGCCTGCTGTATTTGAAGCAGGGCCTCCGGACCACCCATTACAGGCAGGGACTGTTCTCCCCCAAAGTATAGCAAAGTACTGATGTGCTAGCTAGTGCGATGGACTACTACTCCCAGCCCATCCTCTTCCAGGCCCTGCCAGCTCTTACAGCTGCAACGGCCTCCTCCACTGCCACAGCAACACCAAAGTCCCACACTGGCTTCTGCATCCTTCCCAGACTGTCTCTCACCCCAATCTGCTTCAGCATGTTTCCCCTAGTAGCCCAGGGTGTGTTGCTCACCGACTTCTGACACTTGTAATCCCTCACTTAAGATCTCTCCCAATAGTGCTCTTTCCCACTGTCTTTTCCGCTCTGCCTTGTGCTTCCCACCAGGATCTCTCTCCTCCCGGCTGCACCCGAGCACTCCAGATCCGAGGCTACCCCCCAGACTTGGAGCTCCCCCTGGGCTGTGACAGCCACCACACTACCACATCTTCAGACTTCTACCCAAACTCCCCCCACTGGGCAGACCATAGTTTTTAAAGCAGAACTCCAGGATCGGAAAAAAATCCCCCATTAGTACATCCTCCCCCCCACACACACATACACATGCACTAAACACTAGACAGTTATTACATTTATGAAATTACTTACGATTGAAGAGAAAATACAAATTGAATTTTTAGGAAGTGAGCTCTACAGTTCGAAAAATGCATCATGTATTCTGCCAGGGAGGCTCTGTTAGAACAGTGATTGCATCATATCCTCTTCACTCTCTTTACACTGTCCTCAGACTACATTTCCCATCATGGATTGCATATTGCAGTGAATGTGGGAGGTACACTAGGCCTGTACATGTAAATGTGAACAAGCCCACTTCAACATAAATCACACCCCTCATTCTGCAGCCAGGCCCACTGCTCAGTGATATACACAACAGAGCAGAATAAGTTACAGCCTTATAGATGCAAAGCATGTTTGTTCTCTCCCCTCCAGACACAACAGGAGATAAACATGTTGTCTTTACATGCTTTCTGTAATCATTACTGAATTGTACACAAATCCCATAATGATAGATTATACACCCTGTACTCTGCTGTAATTGAGATCTTTCTAAAAGCAATCAGTGCTGGTTTGGTGTATGAGAACATCCCTAGCTGCAATACAGACAGAGCCGGGCCACAGTGCTTTACATCAGCATGTGACACAAGTAAATATCGGCATGAGAAAAAACAAAAAGTGCAGCGCTAACTTACTAATCAATAACAGAATAATGGTGGAGCCCTCTAAGGTATGGAAATCTCAATAAACTTCAATATTACCACAATACCAGTCTCTGTGATCTGTAACATCACATATAATACACATCACACTGAAAATAAGACATAAAAATTACTGCGCACTTTGCAGGGATAGTGGAAACCCTCCTACAGATATTTGGCAGTGTACAGTGTCAGTAAAGCAGTAGACGATGTCCACTGCTTATCAGTGCAGCTTATCAGTGTAGCCTAATCACTGCAGCTTATCAGTGCAGCCTCATTAGTGCTCATATGAGCAGCATATCAGTGCCCATAAGTGCAGCCTTAGTGCCCTTTAGTGCAGTTTATCAGTGCCCATAAGTGCATTCTCATCTGTGCCCACCAGTGCAGCTTATCAGTGCCCATCAGTGCGGTCTCACCAGTGCAGCTTATCAGTGCCCATCAGTGCGGTCTCATCAGTGCAGCTTATCAGTGCCCATTAGTGCAGCCTCACCAGTGACTACCAGAGCCGCTTATCAGTGCCCATCAGTGTGGTCACACCAGTGCCCACCAGTGCCGCTTATCAGTGCGGTCACACCATTGCCCACCAGTGTCGCTTATCAGTGCCCATTAGTCTGGTCTCACCAGTGCCCACCAGTGCAGAGTAGGCTATAACTTTCCTGCTCCTTCCAGACCCGCACTGTGATAGACAGCGCAGAGTGCACTGTTCCAATGCAGGTCTGGGAGGAGGAGGGAAGTTACAGCGAGCGGTGTTTCACATAGCAAGCATACCAGGCATACTAGGAATACCTGTCATAGCCGAGATCTACGCTCTCTCATTGATGAGAGATGGCGGGCAGGGGCGGTACTGGCAGGGAGTAGGAGAAGGAGGGAGGAGAGAGGAGGAAACCACCTTTATGGGCGGCACAGACCTGGGGGTTGTGATACCCCTCCACCCACTATAGCCATGCAGTACCCTAAATTTTCTATAGGTGATGCTTCAAAAGCCCCCTATAGGTCATCAGTTTAAAGTTACAGAGGAGGGCTTGTGTTAGAATTATTGCTCTCACTCTGGTGCGCGGCAATATGTAACGTATGTATCGCAATCAACATTTTAATGCGTAGACGCCTCAAACACATGTGTTAATGTTCGTACATGCGTATATGTGGGGGTGGGGTCCTCAAATACATTTTTGAGGGGGAGATTTTATGTGCTTGGGTGTACAGTTGTATGCAAAAGTTTAGGAACCCCTGACAATTTCCATGATTGTCATTTATAAATATTTGGGTGTTTGGATCAGCAATTTCATTTTGATCTATCAAATAACTGAAGGACACAGTAATATGTCAGTAGTGAAATGAGGATTATTGGATTAAAAGAAAATGCGCAATATGCATCATAACAAAATTAGACAGGTGCATAAATTTGGGCACCCCAACAGAAAAATCACATCAATATTTAGTAGAGCCTCCTTTAGCAGAAATAACAGCTTCTAGACGCTTCCTATAGCCGGTAATGAGTGTCTGGATTCTGGATGAATGTATTTTGGACCATTCCTCCTTACAAAACATCTCCAGTTCAGTTCGGTTTGATGGTTTCCGAGCATGGACAGCCCGCTTCAAATCACCCTACAGATGTTCAATGATATTCAGGTCTGGGGACTGGGATGGCCATTCCAGAACATTGGACTTGTTCCTCTGCATAAATGCCCGAGTAGATTTTGAGCAGTGTTTTGGGTCTTTGTCTTGTTGAAATATCCAGCCCCGGCTTAACTTCAACTTTGTGACCGATTCCTCAACATTATTCTCAAGAATCTGCTGATATTGAGTGGAATCCATGCGACCCTCAACTTTAACCGGATTCCCAGTACCAGCCAGTGGCGGCTGGTGAAATTTTAGGATGGGGGGTCGCCAGACCCCGCCCTTCATATTGGCCCCTCCTGCGTCTCAAGCTCCACCCCTTATAGTTTCCACCCCTTGTGTCAGGAGTATACAGCCCAGCATCACCAGATAGTGTATACAGTATCACCAGATAGGGTATACAGTGTCACCAGATAGGTATACAGAGTCACCATATAGCAGTATACAGAGTCACCATATAGCAGTATACAGAGCCCCAGATAGCGGTATACAGAGCCCCAGATAGCAGTATACAGAGCCCCAGATAGCGGTATACAGAGCCCCAGATAGCAGTATAAAGAGTCCCAGATAGCAGTATACAGAGCCCCAGGTAGTATACAGAGCCCCGGATAGCAATATACAGAGCCCCAGATAGCAGTATACAGAATCACCATATAGCAATATACAGGGTCACCATATAGCAGTATACAGGGTCCCAGATAAGGCATACAGGGCACCAGATAGGGTATACAGGGTCCCAGATAGGGTATACAGGGTCCCAGATAGGGCATACAGGGCACCAGACAGGGCATACAGAGCACCAGGCAGGGCATACAGAGCACCAGATAGGGCATACAGGGCACCAGATAGGGCATACAGGGCACCAGATAGGGCATACAGAGCACCAGCTAGTGGAGTGGAGCAGATGGGGAACATCTCAGGACTTAAACCCGACGGAGTGCTGCGCCTGTGTGAGTAATCACACAGCCAGCACGTCCGCCACAGTCCCGACCCCGCCCACAGAGAGTCATTGGCTCTGATGGCTCAGGGGGCAGCCAATCAGACTATGTGTGTGCGCATAGACTTTATGACTGACCAATCGGCTCACTACTTGCTGTCAGCTGATAGCAGGGAGCCGAGGAAAAAACAGAAAAGTCAATGAACCGGCGCCTTCTGCAGGGGGGCCGGTCTGACTTTTTTTCTACTTGTCAGAGGCAGGGAGGTGGCGCCCAAGCGCCCCTTATACACCAGCCGCCGCTGGTACCGGCACTGGCCACACATCCCCACAGCATGATGGAACCTCCACCAAATTTTACTGTGGGTAGCAAGTGTTTTTCTTGGAACGCTGTGTTCTTTTGCCACCATGCATAACGCCCCTTGTTATGACCAAATAACTCAGTCTTTGTCCAAATGTGCGTTTCCATACCTCAAGCGACTCTGTTTGTAGTGTGTGTGCAGAAAAGGCTTCTTTCCCATCACTCTCCCATACAGCTTCTCCCTGTGCAAAGTGCGCTGAATTGTTGAACGATGCACAGTGACACCATCTGCAGCAAGTTGATGCTGGAGGTCTTTGGAGGTGGTCTGTGGGCTGTTTTTGACCGTTCTCCCCATCCTTCGCCTTTGTCTCTCCAATATTTTATGTGGCTTCCACTTCCGGCCTTAACAAGAACTGTGCCTGTGGTCTTCCATTCCCTCACTATGTTCCTCACAGTGGACAATGACAGCTTATATCTCTGCCATAACTTTTTGTAGCCTTCCCCTAAACCATAATGAAGAACAATCTTTGTTATCAGGTCATTTGAGAGTTGTTTTGAGGCCCCCATGTTGCCACTCTTCAGGGGAGAGTCAAAGAGAACAACAACTTGCAATTGGCCACCTTAAATACCTTTTCACTACTGAAATATCACTGTGTCCTTCAGTTATTTGATAGATCAAAATGACATTGCTGATCCAAACACCCAAATATTTATAAATGCCAATCATGGAAATTGTCAGGGGTTCTAAACATTTTCATACAACTGTATCTTTAATTTTTTTGTTGCTTAACTTTTTTTTCATCACAAAAAAATCCCCCATGCAGGGTCTAAAAGACCCCCCATTGTCTCCTCTGTGCTCCACTGAATGGATTGCATTGCAAAATATTGCTTCCGGGGCTATGCCAGCAGGTGACACGGAGAGGCTGACTCAGAAGTGACGTCATACATGTCGCTTCCCATGTCACAGCAACAAGGGGAGGAGAGCAGATGTGTGTCCGCTCTTCTCCTTCCCCTCCACCTGCTGGCACCCACCATGTTGCCCCATGGCCCGCAGATGGGCAAGCGGAGCCCGGAATGCATGGGGGGAGCCGTACCGGGGGTTTATGGAAGCAATTGGATGCCTGCGCAGCCAGGAGTCTGCCTCTGTTTTAAACATAACCCCGGTGGCTGAAGCCATCAGATTGTGTGTAAAACCCCCCCGCTGTCAGGTCCAGGCCATGTATGGACCTGGTAGCAAAAGGGTTAAAGCGCCTCTCATGTACAAAACTGGTTATCAGACTTTGTTGTCATTTTGCAAAGCATGCACTTTTAAGGCTTGACACGTTTGGCATCTATTTACTCGATGCAGTCTCACCTTTAAAATGTTACAAAAAAAGGGAATTATTTTGTGCTATTGCAGGCCAAAATGTATTTTAGCGTATTTGTACTAAAAATAGGGGTATGGATAACCAGTTGTGAAAACATCGCAACCTCCACCTACCAACTTTTTATATGCTACAGGGTCTCTGCTCTCATAAAATGTAGTGATTTGGAGGTTTTTAAAGCAAGACTAATGTCAAGGAAACTCACCTACTCTCCAACAGTCTGCCATCTGCAAGGTTCGGTGCTGGCATCTTCGCCCTGGGTGCCGGTCTTCGGCCATTTTAACTAGCTGGTACGGGGATGACGTCATTCCTGTGCATGTGCAGTAGCCATACATCTCGGCACACTGGCACTGTGTCGGAAATGCAAATGCACAACTCTGTGTACATTTTGCAAAGTATTGTGAACAGGCAGGTAGGTTTATTTTATTGCAGAAGAGGCATTGCATAAAGAGCCTGCCAGTTTGCAATTTTTGTCAGCTTTTAGTTCTACTTTACCCACTTGCCACCTATAGCAAAACGACAGCTACAGTGTGATCGACCAGTTCTGGGACACAGCTGATCACAGATCGGGATAAAGAGCCAATCACAGCAGCTCTTTACCACGTGATCTGCTGTGTCCAATCACAGCTGATCACAATGTAAACACACATCCCGGTTATCAGCATGAGAAGAGGAGAGAGCCTGTAACCGGCCAGTGTGAAAGGTGAGATCTGCACTGATAATCAGGGCACTGATCATCAGTGTCCTGATAATCAGCGCAACCAATCAGTGTCCATCAGTGCTATCAGTGCCGTCAATCAGTGCTTCCTCTTAGTGCCCATCGGTACTGCCTATCAGTGCAGCCTCATCAGTGCCTTCTCATCAGTGCCTATCAGTGCCCATCAGTGCAGCCTCATCAGTACTGATCAGTGCTGCCTCATCAGTGCAGATCAGTGCCGCCTCATCAGTGCCTGCCTATTAGTGCCACCTCATCAGTGCAGCCTATCAGTGCCGATCGGTGCTGCCTATTAGTGCCGTCTCATCAGTGCAACCTATCAGTGCTGCCTATTAGTGCGCATCGGCGCAGCCTCATCAGTGCACATCAGTGAAGGAGAAAAATTACCTGTTTGCAAAACAGAAACTAAGAAACATATTTTTCCTGGCAGACTCCATGGCAGCATATGTGTGGTTTAGCCCCGCCTTCATAACTACCCTATAGGTCCCCTCTCCCATAAATTTTTGCCCCACGCCAGCGGCCATGTTCCTTTTTTGTCCTCCTCATAAGGATTGGTTTGTTTGTTTATACAACTACCTGAAGTTTTTTTCTCTCCGAGATCAAGACCGGATGGCGGCAAGCTCTGGGAAGGCAGGTTGCGATACTCCGATAAGCCCTGGCTGTTAGTGGGGTATGGAGTGGGCAAACGAAGGAGGCACTAAAAGTCCGGCCATTGTGAGGCAAGCGGCGTAATGGCCAGATAGCCCAGCTATTAGTGGGTGACCCTATCTGCCCCAAGCCCGGAGTTATCAACCTACCTGACCCGGCCTGATCGTGGAAGCAGGATTGAAGTTGCCATGTGCGGTGATATATACTTGTATATTACATATTCCATGGCAGCAGTTTGTGTGTGTTTTCTGTTTGTCTGTTTTCTTCCCTGGCTCTAGTGTCTTCCAGCTTATGGCACCTAGAGCGCATTGGCGTTCCAAGCCACTGCTCTCTCTTCCAGCCTTGCTTCCCTGGGTTGCTTCTGCCTAGGGTAGGGTTGCCACCTCATCCCTTTAAAAACAAACACATACTAATTACACAGGTTGTTCTGTGGCTGATTAAGGTGGTAATTACACTTGGTGCCTTATCTGCATTAAATTAGCCTCAGAACCTGTGTAATTCATATGTGTTCGGGTTTAAAGGGATGAGGTGGCAACCCTAGCCTAGGGATGCAGCGCATCAGTGGCGACATTACAGTGGAGAAATTCAACCGGTGGTCAGTACTGTTGATATTTCTCTGTTGGCAGCTTGCAGCAGTTTCCCAAAGTACTGTGTGCAATCATCACAGGGTATGTTCTGCATTAATGACGTAGGGATCCGATCCCAACGGTGGAGTAGGGAAATTTGGGCTTGTGTATACTTAATGTGTCCAAGACTCCGATTAAATTACGTCTATTCCGTGGTTCACATTAATGGTGGAATTAGTCGGTGTCTTGTTGGACACATTAATCATACACAAACAAAAATTTCCCTACTCCACCGTTGGGATGGGATCCGTCTTCGTTGGGTCCCTTCGTTCCGACCTTCTCTCTCGTCACCGAACCTTGCGGTTACGCGAGATCCACGGTATTCGACCTTCTGTGATCTCGGTCCCTTCTTTTGTCTGTTTGTCTTTTGTGTGTGTTTGACGACGGTACCTTATACAT
>BLSH010384897.1:0-12163 GCA_018402905.1 Glandirana rugosa | reverse complement strand
TAGCGGATGGATTTCATTTAGGGCACATTTTATTTAAGCACTTATTGGTTCACAAACAAGTGATCCTGTGAACCATCTGTATAGGGCGGCGCAGTTGATCCAATATTTTCACACATTTTTTGTATGCTGTACCTGCTATTTCCAATAAATAGATGCTTATGGAAGAATCAGTATCTGGTGAGTTCAAGCTAACTGATAAAGTTTGTCCGCGGTGTATTATATCTGCCAGGCATAGAGGTCTCAGCAAGGGATAAGTCACTATTACAACAGTTGGACTCAGAATACTCAAACTAATGCTGATCTCCCTACATAGAGACATACAAAGAGAGCTGTGCTCCTCTATATCTCATTTACAGCGAGAGTGGATCAAATTGAAGAGCATACAGACATAGTGGAAAGGCAAGTCTCTGATAACACCAGAGCATACAATGATATGGCCACTGCATTTGAACGGCAGTCCCAGGAACTCTGGCACATGCAAATAAAAATGGTGGACCTCGAGGATAGGTCACAATAACATTAAATTCAGGGGTGTGCCTGAAAGCGTTAAACCCGCTGACCTACCCAAGTATCTTCAGCATCTATTCCTGAAGCTGCTTCCACATCTCACTATACTTGATCTTACCAGATCTCCCCAAGCCACCCCACCTGCCTAAGGAGACACCCCGTGATGTTCTTGCGCGTATCCATTTCTTTAACGTAAAGGACCAGATCCTAAGAGCAGCCAGAATATCCCCGTCTCTCCCTGCTTCATATGCAGGAGTTGCTCTATATGCTGACATATCCACAGCCACTGCTCAGTACAGGAAGGAATTCACCCCGGGCACCGCAGTCCTTTCGGGACTGTAACATCCCATACAAATGGGGCTTTCCAGCAAAGCTCATTGTCACCTATCAACACCAGTCTACCACACTTACATCTCTTAAAGATGGCATAAAAAGTCTCTTCAATTGGGGTCTCATCAATGCCCCACCTGTATCTCCCCCACGCAGCCGATCCACCCAACGCTGCCCAGCGCCATGGCCAACTAAATAGAATTGCATCAATACCTATTTTCTCTGCATTTAAGCTCCAGGCCTATGCACTATTGAGAACCAGCTTGACCTCTGCCTGTTAGCCACAGGATTGCCCAGTGGCAGCCCATTGTGAACTCTATATCTAGCCACCTCCATTTGGTATAGGGTGCTAAGCACACCTACAGATATCTATATTATATTCTACTGTTCTTTGTTTGATAAATCTATTTTATCCTGTTTCTTTTGTTGCAGGATTTTGTTCTATCTCAACTGTATATGACTACGTACTTGAGTGTACTTGACTCAGTGAGTAACACAAGGTATAATCTTATTCCACCTCTAAGGGCATATTCTTAGACATCCACCATGGCCTACACAATAACTTTGATCAATGCAAATGGCCTTAACTTACCTTTCAGAGCATAATATACTTTGGCGAAAGGTCCTGTCCTTGCACACAGATATCCTCTGTGCAAAAGTTACATTTCGCAATCCAAAATCCACCTAAATGTTCCCACAAACAATTCACTCATTACTTCTTTGCTAATGCCCCAAAAAAGAAAGCAGGAGTAATGATAGCCATAAGAAACACTATTGTTCCAGCTCGAACTGAAATTGACCCCCAACGGACATTACTTCATTCTTTCTGCCACCATTAACTGACGTCCCGTAATGATAACTAACGTGTATGCCCCTAACACACACCAAAAATGCTTCTTTAACCACTTCCCGCCTGGCCTATAGGCAAATGATGGCCAGGCGGTGGTTCAGTTATCCTGACCAGACGTCTATTGACGTTTTTCAGGATAACCTGCGACCGCGCACCCGTGGGGGTGCACATTGCAGCGATCGGTGGTGCGGTGTGGCAATCTGACCCACTTCATTACCGATCTCGGTAAAGGACTTCCATCGTAAGCTCTTTACCATGTGATCAGCCGTTATTGCTGCTGATCACAGTGTAAACATGAAGAGCAGTTTATCGGCTTTTCCTCTACTTGCGTCTGCAGACCTGAGCAGAGGAGAGCTGATCGGCGGCTCTCCTTACGGGGGGGGTCTGTGATGATTGTCCCTCGAGCATCACCACCCAGGACCACAAGGGACCACCAGGGAGCCCACCCTAGACCACAATATAAGGGGCACAATGCCCAACATGGATGGCACTCAGTGCCCACTTCAGGTGCCACCCAGGAGCACCAAGGAATGACAACCTTACAATGCAATCTGTCATTGCCACCCACCAGTGCCACCTATCAATGCCCCCCAGTGCCACCTATCATAGTTACATAGTTACATAGTAAACGAGGTTGAAAAAAGACACAAGTCCATCAAGTCCAACCTATGTGTGTGTTTTTAATATCAGTATTAGAGTTGAGCGAACACCTGGATGTTCGGGCTCGGCAGGTTCGGCCGAACTTTGCGGAAACGTTCGGGTTCGGTACCGAACGTTATCCGAACTTTACCTCGGACCCCGAACCCCATTGAAGTCAATGGGGACCCGAACTTTTCGGCACAAAAATGACTGTAAAAAAGTACTGGAAAGTGCTAGAGGGCTGCAAAAGGAAGAAAATGGGAGATGTTATTAGATCTGAAATCTGTCCCTCAAAGCAGTAGTATTCTCTACCTAGTCCAGTATCAGATCGTTCTGTAATCAGATCGTTCTGTAATGCAGGATGAGAGATCGTTCTGTAATCAGATCGTTCTATAATGCAGGATGAGAGATCGTTCTGTAATCAGATCGTTCTGTAATGCAGGATGAGATGTTATAGATCTACAATCTGTCCCTCAAAGCAGTAGTAGTAATCTCTACCTAGTTATTATCACTGCAATCTGTCCCTCACAGCAGTAGTAGTAATCTCTACCTAGTTATTAGATCTGCAATCTGTCCCTCATAATCTGTCCCTCACAGCACCGGCAGCATCCTCTCCCTACACTAACCTGAGAGCATGTGACATGCAGCACTGTGACTCCAGCCTCATATAGAGGCTGGGTCACATGATGCACTGGCCAAACACAGCCATGCCATTAGTAGGCATGGCTGTGATGGCTTCTAGGGAAAACCAGTGAAACGCTTGTTGATTGGCTGCCCTGCAGCTTTTCAACATGCGTGATAAAATACCAGAATCCAGAACCCGAACGTTTTTCTCAAACATTCGGGTTTGAGTTCGGCACACAGACACCCAAAAGTTCGGTACGGTTCGCTCAACTCTAATCAGTATTAAAATGTATACCCCGCAATGTTGTGGTCCCTTAGGTGTGCATCTAATAGTTTTTTGAAATTATCTAGACTCCCAGCAGAGACTACTGCTTGTGGAGGAGAATTCCACATCCTCACTGCTCTTACCGTAAAGAACCCCCTACGCTTTTTACATTTAAACCGCGTTTCTTCCATTTTTAGTGAATGGCCATGTGTCTTTGTGTGCTCCCTTGCACGGAATGGTTTTGTACCTACTGGGGGTCACCAGTACAGTATTTGTACATTGAAATCATATCCCCTCTCAAGCATCTCTTCTCCAGAGAGAATAAGTTCAGTGCTTGTAATCTTTCCTCATAACTTAGGTCCTCCAATCCCTTAATAAGCTTTGTGGCCCTTCTCCGTACCCTTTCCAATACCAGGACATCCTTCCTGAGGACTGGTGCCCAAAACTGGATGGCATACTCCAGGTGCGGCCTCACCAGAGACTTGTATAATGGGAGAATTATTGATTCATCCCTGGAGTTGATCCCTTTCCTGATGCATGCCAACGCTTTGTTAGCTTTGTTTGCAGCAGCTTGGCATTGCATGCCACTGATGAGCGGACCCCTAGGTCTTTTTCCATTCTAGATTCCCCCAGAGGCTCTCCCCCTAGTGAGTAGTTTGCTTTTTTGTTCTTGGTACCCAAATGCATTATCTTACATTTTTCTATGTTAAATCCCATCTGCCACTTGTCTGCCAACCCCATTAATTTATTCAGATCTTCTTGCAAGGTTTCCACATCCTGTGGAGAGTTTATTGCTCTGCTTAGCTTGGTATCATCCGCAAATATTGAGATTGAGCTCTTCACCCCGTCCTCCAAGTCGTTTATGAATAAATTGAATAGGATTGGTCCCAGGAGAGAACCTTGGGGAACTCCACTTTCTACACCAGACCATTCTGAGTACTCCCCATTTATCACCACCCTCTGGACTCGTCCTTGTAGCCAATTTTCAATCCAGGTGCTCACCCTTTGATCCATGTTGAGGGACCTTAGTTTGTACAGTAAACGTTTATGGGGAACTGTATCAAATGCTTTCGCAAAATCCAGATAAACCACGTCTACAGGCCTTCCCTTATCTAGATGGCAGCTCACCTCCTCATAGAAGGTTAATAGATTGGTTTGGCACGAATGATCCTTCATGAACCCATGCTGATTACCACTAATGATACCGTTCTCGTTACAATAATCTTGTATGTAATCCCTTATTGTTCCCTCCAAGAGCTTGCCAATTATTGATATTAAGCTAACTGGTCTGTAGTTCCCAGGGATATATCTTGGCCCTTTTTTTATATATTGGTACTACATTGGCTTTCTTCCAATCAGCTGGTATCATACCAGTCAGAAAAATGCTCTTAAAGATTAGGTATAGGGGTCTGGAAATAACTTGTTCCTTCAGGACCCTCGGGTGTAAGCCATCTGGTCCCGGTGACTTATTAGTGTTCAGTTTTTCAAGCCTATTTCTGATTTTATCCTCAGTTAGCCATGAGGGTGCTTCCAGTGACGTGCCGTGAGGATCAGCATTGTAGTTCTGAATAATTGAGCCCCCTGTTTCCTTCGTGAATACTGAGGAGAATACTGAGTTTAACACCTTTACCATTTCTCCATCCTTTGCAACCAGATTACCTTCATCATTCTTTATGGGGCCAATATGAACTGTCCTCCCTCTTACTGTTTGTATACTTAAAGAATTTCTTGGGATTCCTTTTACTCTCCTCTGCTATGTGTCTTTCATGTTCTATCTTAGCTACTCTGATTGCACCTTTGCATTCCTTATTGAGTGTTTTATAGATATGAAAATCTGATATGGTCCCCTCAGCCTTTTTGAAGGCCTTCTCCTTTGCTTTTATGTGTGCCTTTACGTCGGCGTTAAGCCATCCTGGTCTTTGCTTAGCCCTTTTAAATGTATTCCTCGTTGGGATACACTGGCTAATACCTTTGTTTAGTGTGTTCTTGAAGCACTCCCATTTTTCCTCCGCATTCATTGTTCCTAGAATTTTATCCCAGCTAATATCTTCGAGCATGGAGCGTAGTTTATGGAAGTTAACTCTCTTAAGATTCAGCATCTTTGTTTTCCCCTTATGTTTCTTATTTGTGTAATGTATACTGAAACTAATTGTCCTGTGATCGCTATTTCCTAGATTGCCTTTTACTTCCACGTCTGTGATCAGGTCTGTGTTGTTAGTGATCAGAAGGTCTAATAATGCTTTTTCTCTTGTTGGTGCATATACTATTTGACCCATGAAATTGTCCTGCAGGACATTTAGGAAATGACTTAGCTGAATGTGCAGTACCTTCCTCCCAGTCAATATCTGGGTAATTAAAATCCCCCATTATAATAACACTTCCCATCCTAGCTGCTATTCCAAATTGCGATAGGAGGTCCGCCTCCCCCTCCTCCCTCTGATTTGGGGGCCTATAGCATATTCCCAGTATTACTTTCCCCCTGCTATCCTACCTTTGTAGCTCTAGCCATAAGGCTTCAACTTCCTCCCCAGATCCACTACTAATGTCATCTCTCACATTCATTTGTATGTCATTTTTTATATACAGGCATACCCCTCCCCCTTTTTTGCCCACCATGTCCCTGCAATATAGGGAATACCCCTGGATGGTAGCCAGCCATTCATGAAATCTGTTGAACCAAGTCTCCGAAATTCCGAAATTCCCACAAAGTCTAATTCCTCCTCGTACAGTAGTAACTCTAGTTCTTCCATCTTGTCTGCCAGAGTCCTGGCATTAGTGCCCATCAGTGCCACCTATCAGTGCCTGTCAGTTCTGCATATCAGTGCCACCTATCAGTGCCCATCAGTGCTGCTTATCAGTGCCGCCTATCAGTGTCAATCAGTGCTGCATATAAGTGCCTCATCATCATGCCACCTTATCAGTGCCGCATCATCAGCGCTAATCAGTACTGCCTCATCAGTGCCCGTCAGTGTTGCCTCATCAGTGCCCATCAGTGATGGAGAAAATGTATTTACCTACAAAGTTTTGTGACAGAAAGAGAAAAACTTTTTTTTTTTCAAAATGTTCTGTCTTTTTTTGTTTGTAGCGCAAAAAATAAAAACCGCAGAGGTGATCAAATACCACTAAAAGAAATCTCTATTTGTGGGAACAAAATGACAAAAATATTGTTTAGGTACAGCGTCGCATGATCGTGCAATTGTCATTCAAAATGCGACAGCACTGAAAGCTGAAAATTGGTCTGACCGGGAAGGGGGGTAAGTGCTTGGTTTTGAAGTGGTTAAAAACCTCTCCCACAAACTAGAACCCCTTAGAAGATCCCATTTGATCATATGCAAGGATTTCAGTGATATCATAGATAGCTCCCTCGACACCACTAATACCTCTAGAAAGTGTTCCTCTGCGATATCTGCCTTTAAGGATAGAGAAAATCTTTATGACCTATGGAGATGCCACCACAATGAAAAAAAAGATTATACCTTCTAGTCTAATGCTCAGAAATCTTACTTGTGAATCAATCAGTTCCTCATAGACCACACTACAAACAACCTCTGAAACCAAATTTTGCCTGATAACGTGGTCAGATCATGCCCCGATTAGAATGAAATTTTTTTACCGCCACCACAATACCCAAACAAAAAATTTGGAGACCGAATGCCTCTCTTATAGCCCGTTCCCCATACAAGGAACAGATCACTTCAGATATTGCAACCTTTTTTAAAGAAAATGAAGGCTCTGTGGGCAACCCCTATGTTCTGTGGAATGCCCACAAGGCCTTTCTAAGAGGGACACTGATAAAATTGGGGTCACGTGAGAAGGGTACACGAAATGCCAAGATCAACCAACTTCTATGCCAAATTAAATCTCTAGAACAAAATAACAAAACTAGCCCCTCCCCCCAAACTGCTAACAAATTGAAAATCCTCCGGCAGGACTTAGGAGCAACCATGGCTTTGATTTTTACCTCAAACACCGAAGGATGACCTGGTATTACCAGGCCAACAAACCAGGCTCCCTACTAGCCAAACAATACAAATTTCAACAGACAAAATCCAAAATTCCCTATATCTTAACCACTTCAGCCCCGGAAGGATTTCCAGCTTTAGGACCGGAGCCCTTTTTGCGATTCGGCACTGCATCGCTTTAACTGAAAATTGCGTGGCCGTGCGATGTTGTACCCAAACAAAATTTGCATCCTTTTTTTCCCACAAACAGAGCTTTCTTTTGGTGGTATTTGATCACCTCTGCGTCATTTCTGATCGCCGCTATAAACAAAAGAAGAGCGACAATTTTGCAAAAAAACCCAAATTTCTTACTTTTTGCTAAAATACAAATCCAAAAAAAAAAATATAAAAAAACATTTTTTTTCACCGTTTTTGGCCGATTTATATTCTTCCTCATATTTGCGATTAAAAAAAAATCGCAATCGGAGTTTATTGATTGGTTTGCGCAAAAGTGGTCGCGTGTACGGATGATGAGAATTCATTTCTGGGGTTTTTATTTATTTATTTTTTTTTACTAGTAATGGTGGCGATCTGCGATTTTTTGCAGTACTGCGATATTTCAGCGGACATGTCAGACCATTTTGACACTTTTTTGGGACCATTGGCATTTATACAGCGATCAGTGCTATATAAATGCACTGATTACTGTGTAAATGCCTAAGGGTTAACTATGTTCCCTGGGTGTGTTCTTACTGTGGGGGGACTGCCCTAGCTGGGGAAGGGAAGTGGTCACAGCCTCCGTATACAGGAAGGCTGTGATCACAGCCCCTTCCCCTTCACAGAACGGAGGTCCGTGTTTACATACACGGACCTCCGTTCCTTCACTCCGGGGGGGCCAACGCGGGTAGCCGGCGGCAATGGAAGCCGCCGCACCCGCTCCCTGGCCCTCCCCGAACACAGTGAGCGTTATTGCAGCCGCCGTCGTATGACAGCGATTTGCGATAACGAACCACCTTGTCGCCGTCAACCTGCGGTTGGCGGTCGGCAAGTGGTTAAGTGATTCAGGTAAAAAAATTCACAAATCCTACAGATGTCGCTGACCAATTTGCAACCTTCTACTCCGAATTGTATGATCTCAATACATCAGAGGCTCAAACCACACGGGACCCATTCGAAATACAGCAATTCCTGAATGAACTACAACTACCCTCAGTATCACCAGAGCAGCTTGAAAAATTGTCCACCTCTTACACTCTAGAAGAGGTAGAATCTGCTATTGCCTCCCTCCCACTCCACAAGGCCCCTGGCACTGATGGATTTGAGAATGAATTCTATAAGACTTACTCAACCTATTTGTCCCCCTACTTGTGTGCTGCTGTTATGTACCAGGTAGGGAGCCTGATGGCAGGGGACGGCCTCTCCTATGACCCCGGTTCGAGGGACCGCTGGGGTTGAGACAGCGGCCACAAGAGCATGAGGTATGAGTGCCTGTGATAGTCCAATGATGTTCGCCAGCAGGTGGAGATGACCTGCGGGTGGAAGGTAGAGTTAGATAGGAGCGACCCAGTTGGGCTGGGAAGAAGCTGCTGAGCTGGAAGCCACTGAGGTCTGGATAGCAACAGGCACTGGAGCGGAGTCAGGTGAAGGCAGGTTCGGCAACAAGCTAGCGGTGCGGTACAAGAGGAGCAAGCAGATGGGTAGTCGGGTCCAAGCAGGGTCATCAACAGGCGGGCAGCAGGGTACCAGAGGGGCAGGCAGGAATGTGGTCGTAGACAAGCCAGGATCGGGTGCAGGCAGACAGCAGAAGGGTCGTAGACAGGCCGGGTCAGTAACGGGTTCAGAACAGGTTATAGGGTTGCAGGTTAGTACAGGTAACGCTGTAGATCAGACAGCACTCGCTGCAAGGTGTGTCCCATTGAAATAGAGCCGCCTGGCGCAGTTTCTGGCACGGGCGCGCGAGAACGCGCGGGTGCCCGAGAACTTGTGGGCGCGGGAACGCGCAAATAGCGATAATAAGCTAATTTAAGGCAGGATTTCTCCTAACACCCCCCCCCCCCCCCCAAGGGGCAGCTTCCGGATGCCCTATTGTCTCCTCTTAAATGGATGGTTTTGAAGGAACTCTCCTATCAGGTCCGTAGCGTGTAGATTTTGTTCAGGCTCCCAAGAGTTTCCAAAGCCTTTCCACTTAATTAGATACTGTGTTAGACCCCTCCTTTTCCTGCAGTCTAATATAGCTTCCACCTCAAACTCCTCTTCCCCGTCAACCATTACAGTTTCAGGTGGTCTTGTCTGGCGATTGGGAAAGGAGTCCGGCACTGCTGGCTTTAATAAGGAGACATGGAACACTGGGTGGACTTTTAAGCTTGCAGGTAGCAAAAGTTCATAAGAAACCTCATTAATTTTTCTCTTTACTGGGAATGGTCCCATGTATTTAGGCCTCAGCTTCCTTGATGGGAATGCCAGCTTTAGGTTGGTTGTTGCCAGCCACACCCGGTCTCCTGGTTGCAAACTCAGCTCCCCTTTCCTCCTCTTGTCAAATGCTCTTTTACTGTCCTGCAGCAGCTTGTTGTTGCGGTAGAAAAAGTCCACAGTGTCTCGAGCAGCAGGTACTGAGGATTTGGGGACTAAGGAAGGTAGGGTGGAAGCCCAGGTTTGTGAAGAAGGGCGTTTGTTTGGTGGTTGAATGGCAGGCGTTATTGTAGGCAAATTCTGCCATTGGTAGGAGGGACGCCCAGTCATCCTGGACAAATGAGGAGAAGCGCAGGTACTGCTCCAGGGTTTGCTTTGTCCATTCCGTCTGCCTGTTGGACTGGGCATGGTAAGTGGATGATAATGAAAGTCTGATGTTAAGGATGTCACACAGCGCTCTCCAAAACTTC
This sequence comes from Glandirana rugosa, assembly GCA_018402905.1. Lineage (NCBI taxonomy): Eukaryota > Metazoa > Chordata > Amphibia > Anura > Ranidae > Glandirana > Glandirana rugosa. The sequence goes on along the minus strand of BLSH010384897.1, from coordinate 2,128 downwards.
GAGGTGAATTGCACCCCCAGTCGGACACAACATCAATAGGTACACCATGGAGCTGGACAATCTCCTTAATGAACAATAATCCAGATCTCCTCTGGGACAAAGATTTGATTTCCCTTCCACAGAAGGCCATTTCTGGCCTGCAGAGTGCTCTGGATGGGGTTAGACACCCTTGCAGAGGCCTGCTTTAACTGAAGTAGGAGATCTGTGAGGAGTAACAGAAAGTTCCCAGCTGGCAGGATGGTATCCGGTGCGGTTGATTCTCTAGCATCCTCATACATTGGCGATAGCGCGTCGGGTTTAGTGTTTTTTGATCCCGGACGGTAGGTAATGTGGAAGGTGAACCTTGAGAAAAACAATGCCCACAGGCCCTGACAGGGTCTGAGGCATTTGGCCGATTTGAGATACTCGAGGTTCTTATGATCCGTGTATATCAGTATTGGGTGGGCTGCACCTTCCAGCAGCTATCTCCATTCTTCTAGGGTGGCCTTTATGGCCAGGAGCTCCCGATCACCTACATCGTAATTCCTTTCTGCTGGGGTCAACTTCCTAGAGAAAAAGGCCACCGGATGGACAGAGCTCTTGAGACTCGAACGCTGGGAAAGGACTGCCCCAGCAGTGTTCTCTGAGGCATCCACTTCCAGGATGTAGGGGAGAGTGGGGTCCGGATGACACAGGACTGGGGCAGATGTAAAGAGTCCCTTGAGCGTCTCAAAGGCGGCTTGAGCTTCCAGGGACCAGCAGAATGAAACCCCCTGTTTGGTGAGCTGAGTGATGGGGGAGATAATGCCCGAGAAGTTCCGGATAAACTTGCGGTAGAAATTAGAGAAACCGACAAACCGCTGAACCCCCTTCTTATCGATTGGTGCCGGCCAGGACAGAATTGCGGAGACCTTTTGGGGATCCATTTCGATACCACTCGGGGAGATGATCAGTCCCAGGAATTGGATGCTTTGGGGCTCAAATTCGCATTTCTCTGTTTTAGCATAGAGCTTATGCTGGTGGAGGCGAAGGAGAACTTCTTTGACATGCTTCTGATGGGCCTCAAGTGATGGTGACAATACATTATCCAGGTAAGCAATCATGAAGACATCCAGGAGGTCCCTGAGGATGTTGTTAAAGAACTGAAAGGTAGCCGGGGCGTTGCACAACCCGAAGGGCATAACTAAATACTCAAAATGGCCGAACCGGGTGCGGAATGCTGTCTTCCATTCATCCCCTTCCCTTATGCAGATCAGGTTGTAAGCTCCCCTTAAGTCCAGCTTGGTGAAGATGGTGGCAGAACGTAGCCGCTGGAACAGTTCTGGCACCAAGGGAAGGGAATAGCGGTTCTTCACCGTGATCTAATTCAGGTCCCGGTAATCAATGCAGGGTCTGAGCGAGCGATCCTTCTTCTCTGCTGAGAAGATCCCCGCACCGGATGGGGACGTGGAAGGGCGGATGAATCCTTTTTGCAAATTTTCATCTAAGTATTCCTTCAGGGCCCCTAATTCCTTTTCAGACAATGGGAAGATCCGTCCGAAAGGAATTTCCGCTCCGGGAAGGAGCTCAATTGGACAGTCATAGGAGCGATACGGGGGGAGCGTGTCCGCTCCTTGCTTACTGAACACATCTAAGTACTTGTGATAAACTTTGGGCACCATCTGACTGGGCCCCTGCTCAGAGTCCAAGCACATTAAGGTTGGGGGAGGCTGGGCAGGTGGAGGTAGGCACTGTTCCCGGCAGTAGGCAGACTGGAACTGGAGTAGTCCGGAGGTCCAGCTAATCTGGGGGTCATGGGCTTGGAGCCAGGGCAGGCCTAAGATGACCGGGAACAGTGGTGAGACGATGGCGTCCAACCGGAGGAACTCACTGTGATCAGCGAAGGTGGTGGTCAGCAGAGGAGTCGTCTCCTGGGTCACCAGTCCAGATTTAACACGGGACCCATCGGCCAGGAGCACTGACAGTCTCTGTTTTTTGGCTTGGAGGGGGATTCCGTGTTTGGCTGCAAAGTCCAGGTCAATAAAGCAGCTACACGCCCCTGAGTCCACAATGGCCGTGGCAAAGACAACTCTTCCAGGTAGCTGAATGGAGATGGGAACAGCAAGATGGGTGAGTCCAACCGGCAGGGATGTCTGCTCCATGGAGGAGC
>BLSH010384845.1:325340-336875 GCA_018402905.1 Glandirana rugosa | reverse complement strand
CGTCTTAGCAGGAAGCAGCATTTCAGCAACATGGTGCAAGAGTATGTGGGCACACGCCTACACGTACTGCCTGATGGGTCTGCCCCATTCAACTTCTGGGTCTCTAAATTGGCCACATGGCCTGAGCTTGCCCTTTATGCCTTGGAGGTGCTGGCCTGCCCTGCAGCCAGTGTATTGTCGGAACGTGTGTTTAGCACGGCAGGGGGCGTTATCACAGACAAGCGGAGCCGTTTGTCCACATCCAATGTGGACAAGCTAACCTTTATTAAAATGAATCAGGCATGGATCCCACAAGACTTGTCTGTACCTTGTGCAGAATAAACATTTAGACCGGACTCACACAGCCATTCATATACTTCTTTTTTTTGAATAGGCCTCAATACAAAAAAAAATACCATGTTGGCTACCTCCTCCTACTCCTCTACCACCGCCACTTCCCCCTACACTGCCACGGTCACGGCCTAGTCCACCTCTAGGCTCCTACTCCACATCCACCCCCCTTCCCATTTTTTTATTTGATCTTAATTCATTTTCCCTATCCCCATTTATTTGTAGGGCACTTGCCCTACAAAGAAGATGATTTTAGAACAGTTATATGGCTTCTACCGTTAATTAATACTTTTCAGACACAGTTTGAAGATGATCCACAATCACCTCCATTTTTGCTTTTTTTATGTTTTTATTTTTTAAAAATATTTAAAGCTATTTCCCTGTCCCCATTGTTTTGTAGGGCACTTGCCCTACCCTTACCCCCATTTTACTTCCTTTTGCAGCCCTCTAGGGCTTTCCAGGACTTTGTTACAGCCATTTTTGTGCCTAAAAGTTCGGGTCCCCAATGATTTCAATGGGGCTCGGTGTCCGTGCGATCGTTCGGGTTCCGTCCGGACCCGGACCCGGACTTTGTCCCGAAGTTTGGCCGGACCAACAGAACCCGAACTTCCAGAGGTTCGCTCAACTCTATAGAACACTAATATGGCTTCTCTGCGGCTGATATAAGGGTTTTCTACACAATTTGAAGATGATTTTAAAACACTAAAATGGTTTCCCTGCAGCTGATATAAGGGTTTTCCACACAATTTATAGATGAATTTAAAACACTAATATGGCTTCTCTGTGGCTGATATAAGGGTTTTCCACACAATTTGAAGATGATTTTAAAACACTAATATGGCTTCCCTGCGGCTGATATAGGGGTTTCCCACACAATTTGAAGATGATTTTAGAACACTGATCTTTCCCTTAAAGCAACAGCTGGAGGCTTTCCCTGTACAACTTGGAGATGATTTTAGAATCTAAAATCATCTCCTAGTTTTATAGGGAGAGGTTCCTACTGTTGCTTAAAGGGACCGATTATTGTTTCTTGCGCTAAAACGTGCATCTACATTGCTGGTTTAAAAAACAAACCAAAAATTCCAAAAATAAAAAAAACAGTGTTGGCTACCTCCTCCTCCTCCACCGCCACTTTCACCGCCTCCTCAACCTCCAACTCCACATCCACCTCCATTTTTGATTTTTTTATGTGATGTTAGGTTAAAAATTATTTTAAGTTATTTCCCTATCCCCATTTCTTTGTAGGGCAATTGCCCTACTCTTACCCCCATTTTCCTTCCTTTTGCAGACCTCTAGGACTTTTTAGGACTTTGTTACAGACATTTTTGTGCCTAAAAGTTTGGGTCCCCATTGATTTCAATGGGGTTTGGGGTCCGTGTCAAAGTTCGGGTCCAGTCCAGACCCGAACCTGGACTTTGTCCCAAAGTTCGGCCGAACCAGCAGAACCCGAACTTTCGATCAGCTCTAGTCTTGAGCTATTAAATTATTTCATACTCCTACTCTTAAAGGCACCTCTTCTTCCTGTTTTTTTCCTATAGTGGCGAGGCTGATTGACAGCTCTGCCTATGCTGGAATTCTCCACTGACAGCAAGGATGCGTCACTGGATATTAGGATGGTGGCGGGTGTCGACTCCTAACAATGCAAAAAACAGATGCAAAAATGGACTGTTATCCATTTACATCCATTTAGGTCTGCTTCAGCTTTTTAAATGGAGCAAAATAGAGGCTTATTCCATTTCAAAAATGGACCTGAACTAATGTGGATGTGAACGGATAATCATCTGTTTACATCTGTTTACCCATAGGAATGCATTGGTGTCTGATTTTATCCATCAATAGATGGATGAAAATCGGACAGACGGAATGCTGGTGTTAAAGGGCCCTAAGGGTCCCAAAACTGAAGCTTGGGGTATATAACTAATATTCTTAGACCACTCAGAATATGATTCATTAATCACTACTTTCTGAATACAGTTTTTTATTCAGTGTTTAAAAATTAAAGTGGTTCTAAAGCCTTAAGGTTTTTCACCTCAATGCATTCTCAGCATGCTGAGAGGCTGAGCCAGCTGCCAGTCAGGCATCTGGGTGGATCCCGACATTTTTGTTGTGAGCACCTGCTGAAGAGTTAAATTAAATATCCCCAGTAGAGTTGAGCGAACACCTTGACGTTCGGGTTCTGCGGGTCCGTCTGAACTTTGGGAAAAAGTCCGGGTTCGGCTTCTGAACATTGCCCGAACGTTATCCCGGACCCAGAACCCCATTGAAGTCAATGGGGACCCGAACTTTTAGGCACAAAAATGGCTGTAACAAAGTCCTGGCAAGTGCTAGAGGGCAGCAAAAGGAAGTAAAATGGGGGTAAGAGTGGGGCAAGTGCCCTACAAAAAAATGGGGATAGGGAAAATAAATTAAAATCAAATAAACTAGGAGATGATTTTTGAACAATAATGTGTCACTTACAGCTGCAGCTAAAACCTCTCCCTTTAGAACTAGAAGATGATTTTTGAACAATAATCTGTCCCTCTACCTAGTGCAGTCAGATCGCTCAAAGCAGCAGTATGTGAAATCTCAAATTACTCCCACAATCTGAGCGTTGTGTACAATCCCACAATCTGATTGTTGTGTACGATCGTAGCGATCGTTGTGTTAGGCAGAGTTTGATCTGCAATCTGCAACTCAAAGCAGCAATATTTGAAATCTCAAATTCCTCCAACAATCTGATCGTTGAGCACGATCGTAGCGATCAGAGTTTGATCTGCAACTCAAAGCAGCGGTATGTGAAATCTCAAATTTCTGCTATCTGTCCTCAGAGCAACAGCACAGCAGTAGTAGTCTATCTCAGGATGCAGGATCAGATGTTGTTAAAATGTCTCTAATCTCTCCCTGACGCCGTCAGCTCCCTCTCCCTACAGCTAACCCAAGAGCATGTGACTGCAGCATTAAGTGACTCCAGCTTATAAAGAGGCTGGGTCACATGATGCACTGGCCAATCACAGCCATGCCATTAGTAGGCATGGCTGTGATGGCTTCTAAGGGCAAACCAGTGAAACGCTTGTTGATTGGCTGCCCTGCAGCTTCTCAACACGTGGAGTAAAATACCAGAACCCCGGACCCGAACGTTTTTTGAAATGTCCGTGTTCGGGTCCGGGTCCCGGACACCCAAAAGTTTGGTACGGACCCGAACGTTACAGTTACGCTCAACACTAATCCCCAGCCATATCATATAGTCTGCCAACATCCCAAATTGATAGAGACACAAGGTACTGCCCCAGTACAGATAATGGGACTTTCAGGGCAGTACATCAAACAGAACATATATGTAAAATATAAACAATTTATTACAAAAAAATCATAAAAAACAAACATCAAATGAATCACATACAAATAATTAAAAACATTGTGGCATTGACTTGTACAATCCAGAATGCGTACATAGGATGATATTGTTCATGTGGAGATGTATCATCTTCATGAGCATGTGCCCAACATGGATGAGTTACCCTTCTTCAGGGGCAGAAAATTATGCCCATCATACAAACTCTGAAAAATATCATAGTAATACTGTATATATCAAGGTCAGGATGTAAGAGACATAATCATGAGAGGACTACTCACCACATGCCAAAAAAGTAGGGACAGTGCCACACTGACAGGACCACCACTTAGAAATTGAAAGGAAAGAAGAAAAGGTTGTAGAAAACTTCCTTCAAGGGAGATAAGGGCGACCAGGACAAGAGGGTCCTCCCACCTGCAAAGCAGGGGACCAAATAGGGGAACCACAAGGACCCCCCACAACAAAGGCGAATAGCCAAAAAAATGGGAGGGACCCCTCCGATGGAAAACCAGCAGGATCTGAGAATGGGAGAAAAAAATGTTTTTCACTTAATATGGCAAAAGACAAAGGCAGCTCTCAAAATATTATTGAAAAGGGGGGGGGGGGGGTTTGGTGCAATCTAAATAGGTAAAGAAGGGGAAAATCAAAACAACAAAACCCTCATATGTATTATGGAGTGTGCACAGTGACCTGTGCCCCACCATCAGCTCCCTACATACATAGATACCATGGAGTCATATAGAAAACAATCGTATGTGGACCCAAAAAGGGTCCAATGACATGGACTGAAAACACCATCAGGTTCCCCTCAGGAGTAACCATATGACGATTGCCAATTGTGAATCAAAATATTTACCTTGGGGTTGATACAAGAAAAAATTCTCCTGGTATGTCAGGGAGATGGTGGCTGCCATAATTGCCGCCGCCTCCCTGTCTTTAAAGGGAAAAAGGGCGCCAAAAGATCACATGGCGCGTGTGCGCCTAGTGATGACGTAATGGCGCCGACGCCATTGTAATTTTTTTTCTTCATTCTTTTTTTTTTTTCTTTATTCTTTTCCTTGGGGCCAAGCGGGGACCAGGCCGACTGGTTTCCCCTACTCCCCCTGCTCCCCCTCCTATGTTCTTTCCCCCCTTCGGGCGGGGGTTGGGGACCCTGGTGTGCTGCCCAGCGCGCCCAGGCCCCCATGCCTTATACAAGGCTGGGGGCTGGGTCAAGTCAGGGCAACTGGATCGTCCGATCCATGTTTCCCTGCTAGCGCTGGTGGGGCCCCTCTGCATGATGCCCCCCCGGACTTGTTTCGGGGTGGCGTCGTGCAGAGGGGCTCCAGGGGGCTCGTTCTGGGGCCCCTGGATGTCTAACGGCATGACTGGGTAGGGGAGAGATCCTATGTGGTTCTTGTGTTTTTATGTGCTGTTTACTGCTATCGATGTGGCCTTACACAATGTTCCATCTCCTGGCAACGGGGAGACGGGTACCCGGTCTCCTCCTTTGCCGTGTGTTAGCGTCCTCTGACGTGCGGGCGCGATGACGTCTTTTGGCGTCGGCGCCATTACGTCTTCACTAGGCGCACACGCACCATGTGATCTTTTGGCGCCCTTTTTTCCTTTAAAGACAGGGAGGCGGCGGCAATTATGGCAGCCGCCGTCTCCCTGACATACCAGGAGAATTTTTTCTTGTATCAACCCCAAGGTAAATATTTTGATTCACAATTGGCAATCGTCATATGGTTACTCCTGAGGGGAACCTGGTGATGTTTTCAGTCCATGTCATTGGACCCTTTTTGGGTCCACATACACTTGTTTTCTATATGACTCCATGGTATCTATGTATGTAGGGAGCTGATGGTGGGACACAGGTCACTGTGCACACTCCATAATACATATGAGGGGTTTGGTTTTGTTGTTTTGATTTTCCCCTTCTTTACCTATTTAGATTGCACCAACCCCCCCCCCCCCCCTTTTTCAATAATATTTTGAGAGCTGCCTTTGTCTTTTGCCATATTAAGTGCAAAACATTTTTTTCTCCTATTCTCAGATCCTGCTGGTTTTCCATCGGAGGGGTCCCTCCCATTTTTTTGGCTATTCGCCTTTGTTGCGGTGGGTCCTTGTGGTTCACCTATTTGGTCCCCAGGTGGGAGGACCCTCTTGTCCTGGTCGCCCTTATCTCCCTTGAAGGAAGTTTTCTACAACCTTTTCTTCTTTCCTTTCAATTTCTAAGCGGTGGTCCTGTCAGTGTGGCACTGTCCCTACTTTTTTGGCATGTGGTCAGTAGTCCTCTCATGATTATGTATCTCACATCCTGACCTTGGTATATACAATATTAGTCTGTAATACTATGATATTTTTCTTGAGTTTGTATGATGGGCATAATTTTCTGCCCCTGAAGAAGGGCAACTCATCCCGAAACATGTTGGGCATATGCTCATGAAGATGATACATCTCCACATGAACAATATCATCCTATGTACGCATTCTGGATTGTACAAGTCAATGCCACAATGTTTTTAATTATTTGTATGTGATTCATTTGATGTCTGTTTTTTATGAATTTTCTGTAGTAAATTGTTTATATTTTACATATATGTTCTGTTTGATGTACTGCCTTAAAAGTCCCGTTATCTGTACTGGGGGAGTACCTTGTGTCCCTGCTGAAGAGTAGGAGCCTGGAGCGCCAGCAGGAGACCCTAGAAGAGGATCGTGGTTGCTTGTGGAGAAAGAGAACATTGCCTCGGAAAGAAGAGGGGTGTGAAAGGTGGGCAAGGTCACCATTCTGCACTGGGGTTGTTAAGAGCTGGACCATCACCAGAGAGACTGCCCCAAATGTGCATAGAGGCTTTTGAACTGGAATGCCTAACTGCCAGGAGTCAAGCAGTGGGCAGCAATTTGAAACAACTCCCCATTTAAGAACAAAAGATGTGGAAGTCAGCTCTCCTGTTGTGCATGGATGCTTCAATGACTAAAAAGATCAGTTGCCTATTCCATACTGATTTACTAAGTCCCTACCCTGCCAGAACTGTTGTTCCAGCAATACTTTCACATGACAAAGGTGAGACCAGACACACTATGGATCTCACTGACAGTTGTTAAAGAGCTTGACATAGATGTCGTCAGGTATATATTGATGAAAGTGGAGTCATGGGGACAAAACCTAGGCCAAAAGGGTGTAGAGATCACACGTGGCAGCCACAGGCCATATAGGCATACAGGGCATGATTATCATCAGGGGACTGAGGACTTAAATGCTGCAAGGGTGTCCTGCACACTTGAGTCAACCTATAAAAATAAGCCAACTGCTTCACATGCTAGAAGCACTAGAGGGCCCTGTGGCATGCTCTGTAAACATACAGGAAAAAGTTGGCATTATCAGGGTTTTCCTTTATGACAGGGATTATGGTACCACCTAATCATGAGCTCATGTTTGGGGGGGCAGTGTTAGGAGAAAATCGGCAGTCTGAACCCTCTAGCGCCGATTTGCGCGCCCGTGCATGCGCCGGAAATGCCGCCAAAGGGCGCTATTTGAATCCCCTGCACCTATCAGCAGTTGCTGTCCATTCTACAGCGTCTGAGTACCTGTGAGCCCCAGCTCTGTTCCTGTATTCCTGCTCCTGTGTTTGCTACCTGTTTTCCTGATCCGACCCGGCTTGACCTGACCCGCTGATTATCTGCCTGCACCGACATCCACGACAATCCGTTTGTCTGAACCCTCTGTGCTTCTGCTGCCAGCTGCCACGAACTTAGCTTGGACTTGACCACTCTCTGCCTGACCCTCTTGTACCGCACAGCCCGCTAGTTGCTGACCCAGCCTGAACGACCATTCTTCTGACCTGCATGACTACCTGGAGTTTCACACCACCACCAGTGACCATCCAGCCCTCGTGCCATCCCGCACTCTCAGGCTCCCTGTCTGCTCTTCCAGGGACCCCTGAATCAGGTGCGCAAGAGCGGTTGTTCCCTGCACACACCAGACTCCACCACCAGGACCGTGACAGTAACGGACAGCCATGTCCGAGTCTGCGCAGGGAACACCCTCTGCTATGGAGGAACTGTGCATCCACTTGGCCGGCCTCACACAGGCAGTGAAAAATTTGCAAGATGGCTACAACCGCCTGGAGGAGCAAGTATGAGGAGCTGCAGCAGCCTGCACCATCGTGGCTCTGCCATCTGAGCCTAAGGTCCCCCTCACGGACAGGTTTTCAGGGGATCAGAGGATGTTCAGGGCCTTCCGCAGCTCCTGCGAGCTGTGCTTCAGTCTTCAGCCTCGCACCTTCTCCCTGGAGGCCACTAAAGTGGGACTGGTAGTCTCCCTGCTACAGGGGGAACTGCAGACCTGGGCTCATTGACTCTGGGAGCAGAAAGTGCCTGAAGTAGCCACCCTGGATGCCTTCTTTGATGCCATGGCCATATTGTATCAGGACCCCCACCTTGCAGCCACAGCTGAGGCCACCCTGCATGCCCTGCAGCAGGGCCAACATCCTGCTGAGGATTACGTAGCAGAGTTCAGGCGTTGGAGTGCAGACGCAGCACTCTGCTACCAATTTCGCCTGAGACTAACTGAGCCGCTAAAGGAGCTTGCTTGTGTCGGAGTGCCTGCGGTTGTTCCCTGCACACGCCAGACTCCACCACCAGGACTGTTGTTTTTACATTATCATAATGGTGTACAGAAATAACAAGCAATAGATGTCTCCCTTCCAGCTGACGCATTTCAGGTGGATGACCTTTCTTCAGGGGTATATATGATGAAGGAGAGATTTGCTTATTTCTATAAAAGAAATATAACAGGACATTGAAAAGACAAATATACAAGACATACAGACATGGGACAATAAAGTTACCTATCACCTTAGGATGTGTAGTAATAAAAGAACCATGTGCTACTATTGCAGAGAATGTAATGGAGAGAGGCCCAGATGGATCGGGGAGGGTGAGTACACTTAGGGCAGACTCCCCTATGGCACCTCTCAGAGGTCCCTCCAAATAGAGGCTGCCAGCCGCAAGACCCTATCAGACAATGGACACTGCAGATGAAACAACGGACTACCATAAATGGAAAAATGGGTACCAGAATTTATATCAAAACAAAACAAAACAAGGTATAATAAGAGGGGAGGGAGAGTCCTATGGAAAGAGGGCAATCCCCAGGAATGTATACCAGAACCACATTACCTAAATCATTGCACAGATATAAAGCTCCTATTTGTACAGAAGGAGGGAGCAGGCTCATCTACAATATGGTTCTCCAGAGCAGTCCCTTCCTATTGTATATGATCCATATAAGGAGTAGATCACAGGGTTTGCACACTTAGTAATGCATCAAAGGTCCAGAGCTATATCTGTGAAGTCAGGGAATGGACTTACCTGTCAAGTACCTGGTCCTGAAGCCAAAACGCTCTCCTTGCGGCTGAGTGCTCAGTGCCCCTAGGTTATAACAGGGGACACAAAGCCCAAAGAAGCAGGGGTTGCCAGCTGTGCCTCAGATGTGAGATGGTGGAGTGGAAATCTCTCTGCAAGTGAATCCCAGATGAGGTGTGCAGTAGGACCCAGGAGAGCTGTACGTGGCGCAGACTGCACACCGCAGGAAGCAGGTTAGAATGGCAAGTGAAGCAGGCTGGATACAATAGGTAAGTGATGCAAGCTGGAGCAACAAGTACTTTAGATAGGTACTGCAGGCTTGGTACAGCAGGTAGACACCAAGGCAGATCACAGCAGACAGGGCACAGCAGAAAGCGTAGTCGGGATGATAGCAAAGGTCAGGAAGCCAGCGGTCAGCAGATCAGGTATTAGAATCATGGTTAGGCAAGCTGGGGTCATATACAGGACAGGAAACAAGAGAAGATCCGAGGTCAGAGCTGGGAGCGAGACAAGAGGTATCTAAGGGCAAGCCGGGTCGGTAACAGGTCATCAGAAACAGCAGCAAACACAGGAACAGGAAACAGAAAGCTGAAGACCAGTCAGCAATGTCCATGTGCCACAGTCATCTGATGTGCATTGCGTGCGCTAACATGCACACATATTCCAGATGGCGAACGTGCATTCACAATACGTGTGTGCGTATTTATGCGGGTGCAGTCATATTGGGAATTGGCTACTGTGCCAGGTCTGCGGATAACTATCCTCTGGCTTGTTCCCTGACATTACCTTAACATAAGGTGCTCGGCACATGACCTCGGGCTTTGCACAGAAAGTGACAGTGAGCTTGGAGCCTAAATATGGTGATCAGACGCCGATGTCTGCACGCTTCCCAGGCAGGTGGCGCGCATGCATGGTAAGGAAGCACATGGGACCAACAGGTCCTGGAATGCACAACCAAAGAAAGACTCAGCGCTGCCCTCCAAGAAGGAGAAATCGTGCGACCTGAAGCCACCAACGTTGGGGGTGCACCGGATGGGGACACCAAACGGGGCGATCGGGACCACCCATGCCCCGCCCCACATCCCGCGTCACATCCAGGGCCAATCAGCACTCATTCCTGTTAGCCAGACAAAGCAGCACAGGACAAAGGACAAATGAGTTGTACAGCAAGAGAACAAGCAATATTAAGGAGTATCTGTAACTAGAGTTGAGCGAACACCTGGACGTTCGGGTTCAGAGGGTCCGAACGAACTTTAGGAAAAAGTCAGGGTTCGGCACGGAACATTTCCCGAACTTTATCCCGGACCCCGAACCCCATTGAAGTCAATGGGGACCCGAACTTTTAGTCACAAAAATGGCTGTAACAAAGTCCTGGCAAGTGCTAGAGGGCTGCAAAGGGAAGTAAAATGGGGGTAAGAGTAGGGCAAGTGCCCTACAAAAAAATGGGGATAGGGAAAATAAATTAAAATCAAATAAAAAAAATGGGAAGGGGGGGTGGATGTGGAGTAGGAGCCTAGAGGTTGACTAGGCCGTGACCGTGGCAGTGTAGGTGGAAGTGGCGGTGGTCGAGGAGGAGGTAGCCAACACTGCTTTTTTTTGTTTGTTTATAATCGGGGTAGCCCCCAAAATAGTGAGTCCTATTCAAAAAAACACGTAAACGAATGGCTGTGTGAGTCCGGTCTAAATGTTTATTCTGCACAAGGTACAGACAAGTCTTGTGGGATCCATGCCTGGTTCATTTTAATAAAGGTTAGCTTGTCCATGTTGGCTGTGGACAGGCGGCTGCGCTTGTCTGTGATAACGCCCCCTGCCGTGCTAAACACACGTTCAGACAATACACTGGCTGCAGGGCAGGCCAGCACCTCCAGGGCAAGCTCAGGCCATGTGGCCAATTTGGAGACCCAGAAGTTGAATGGGGCAGACCCATCAGTCAGTACATGTAGGCGTGTGCACACATACTCTTGCACCATGTTGCTGAAATGCTGCCTCCTGCTAAGACGTTGTCTATCGGCTGGTGGGGCTGTTTGTTGTGGCGAGCTGCTGACAAAGCTTTGCCACATTTCGGCCATGCTAACCCTGCCTTCTGAGGTGCTGACGGTGGCACAGCTGCATTGGTGGCCTCTTCCTCCTCCTCCGCCTTCGCCTTGTGCTTCCACTGAGCCCCTGGTGTCATTTGGGAATGCCCTCAGCAGCGCCTCTACCAGTGTGCGCTTGTAGTCGCGCATCTTCCTCTCATGCTCCAGTGAACCGTGGGTTGCGTCGAACACCCGTAGTGACCTCGCACCGACCCCCCTATGTCTCCTGTGTCTACTATATGAAGGGTGTCTCCTGTCGAACAGAAACGGAGACCCGTCGGACCGTGTGTACCGGCTGATGTACGACGTCACGGACGCGTTGCTGTCGGCTCAACGGGTGTAACATTGAAGAAGACTAATGACCCACCGGTGGGACGACCTAGGGGCAATTTTCCTGTTGCACGGTAGGAATTAAGGGAGTGACCTCGCACTCTCCTTCTACGCGCTGAT
>BLSH010384845.1:300652-315431 GCA_018402905.1 Glandirana rugosa | reverse complement strand
CTATTCAGAGTATGTGACTGCAGCATTAAGTGACTCCAGCTTATATAGAAGCTGGGTCACATGATGCACTGGCCAATCACAGCCATGCCATTAGTAGGCATGGCTGTGATGGCTTCTAAGGGAAAACCAGTGAAACGCTTGTTGATTGGCTGCCCTGCAGCTATTCAACATGCGTGATCAACTACCAGAACCCAGAACCCGAACCCGAACGTTTTTTGAAATGTCCGTGTTCGGGTCCGAGTCCCCAAAGTTCGGTACGGACCCGAAGGTTACAGTCCGGGGTCGCTGAACACTATCTGTAACCAAATACAACACATTCCAAAGGCATACAGTAAAACTATTGTGCCAAACTTATTCACTTATAACTTGCAGATTTACTCTATTAGAAGATACTTGGAACAAGGATGTGTATTGACTATTTACAGGAGAAGCAAGTTGTCTATATGTTTCTGAATAATATGAATAATACAGGGGAAGTAGAGAGCATCCCATGCATGTTTACATATGTTTATTGCTATAAAGGATATGGGAGATGAGCTATCCCACAGCGGTCATGTGGAAGAAGAAAAGATGGTTTTGGATCACAACCTGGAAATTAGGGTATGTATTCTCCAAATGTTCAAAAGATTTAATGTGTACTAATTGGGCAGGGGGCAAAATGTCAGACAGCCCCTATATGCCAATGTATTATTATTTATCTTTTTCACACACCCCCAAAGAAAAACCCTCCAGGAAAGGGCAATAGCTGACCAAATCATTCATGCCTGAGGCGGAGGTGGCTCCAAGGTTAATTATCCAGCTTGTTTTGTGCTGGAGCAATATCTTATTCCAATCACCCCCCCCCCCCCATGGTTTGGATGTACACGGTCTAGCACCAAAAATTTTATATTAGGAAATTTTCCAGAGTGTTTATCCCTAACATGTCTGCCTAACGGAAAGGTCTGGGTTGCTAGTTTTCATACTAAGCACATGTCTGTACATTTGTTTATGAAACTCTTGTTTGTTTTTTTCTATATAAAAAGGTCCACATGAGCAGGACAGCAAATAGACCACTCCAAAGGTTTTGCAATTAGCAAAATGAACATGCTTAAATGGTCGGCCATTGGGAAGTATTATATTGGTATCAGTATTTATAAATTGGCAAAATGGACAGCCTCCATATTTATAGATCCCAGGGAGTTTACAGGGGTCTTTTCTAAAATGGCCTGCAAAGAGATTTTGATCTTCGATATGTGATTAATGGAAACTCTGTTATGAAAGGATTCAAATTCGGGTCAGTTTGTAATAGATGCCAGTGTTTGGCTAAATTTTTTTTAAATTTACGATGTTGTTTAATGTATTTTGTACTGATTCATTCAGGATTGGCATTGGTAGTGTCCGGATGTGCAGGGGTTTTTGTGTTGTTTAAAGTTTTTGAGTACCCTCTCTTTAATAGTCTTTTCCATAGGTTGGTAGCTTCAGATTTAAAGGTTATTTTATCGAGGAACAGTTGCGACGGATTCGTAAATATTGACTGTATCGGATTGATTTAACAAGAGGTTCTGGGTGTGAGCTAGTGGTATGTATTATGGTATTCCTGGCTGTCTTTTTTTTTCGAAAATCGGTACTATTTTCATCTTTGAGTGTAGTTACATATAGGAAGGCTATTTCAGCCGGATTTGATGATACTGTAAATTTCTAAATTTCAAATTAAAATTAGTGGTGTTCATGACTTTCATGTATTTGTTGAGGGAATCAATTGTGCCATTCCAGATCATAAAAACATCATCTATGTATCTGTACCAGGCCAGGATGTTTTCTGTTAATGATGTTAGATTCTCATCTGCCAGTAAGGATCATTCCCACTCCCCCAGGTACAGATTGGTGCAGGATGGGGCACAGCAAGTCCCCATCGCTATGCCCTGCACCTGGAGGTAGTGGGAACCGTCAAACAAAAAAAGTTGTGATTAAGAATGTAGTCCAGGGCTAGGAGTACAAATTCATGTACGTTTTTATTGTCTTTATGGGATTGTGGGACTAGTTCACACCCAGAACCTCTTTTTAAATCAATCTCATACAGTCAATATTTACAAATCCATCAAAACTTTTCCAATGAAATAACCTTTAAATCTGAAGCTACCAACCTACGGAACAGACTATTGAAAAGAAGGTACTCAAAAACTTGTTTTAAAAAAGCCTGTAGAAGGGCTATCCAACACCAACATATGGCACAAGACCTAAAACCCCTGCACATGCAGAAACTACAAATGCCAATCCTGTACGGATCATTACGAAATACACTAAACAACATTTTAAGTTTTAAAAAATTTTAGCCGAACACTAGCATCTATTACAAATTGACCCTAATTTGAATCCTTTCATAGCTGAGTATCCATTAATCACATATCAAAGATCAAAATTTCTTAAAGATTGTCTAGTCCAAAGCGAATTTACAGGCCATTTTAGAAAAGACCCTGTAAATGCCCTGGGACCTATAAATGTGGAGGCTGCCAATATTGTCAATTTATCAATACTGATATCAATATAATACTTCCCAATGGCCTACCATTCAAGCCTCTTTATTTTGCTAATTGCAAAACTTTTGGAGTGGTCCATTTGCTGTCCTGCTTAAGTGGATCTTTTTATATAGGAAAAAACAAACAAGAGTTCCATAAATGAATCTACAGACATGTGCTTAGTATTAAAACTAGTAACTCAGACCTTCCCTTAGGCCAGTGGTTCTCAACTCCGGTCCTCGGGACCCACTAACAGGCCAGGTTTGCAGGATAACTGAAATACATCACAGGTGATATCATTTGCTGCTCAGTGATTGCAGCATTCTAGTCTGCATCTCCCCAATGTAATACTTAAAATCTGGCCTGTTGGTGGGTCCTGAGGACCGGAGTTGAGAACCACTGCCTTAGGCAGACATGTTAGGGATATGCACTCTGGAAAATTCCCTAATATAACATTTTTGGTGCTAGACCATGTACATCCAAACCCTGGGGGGAGGGTGATTGGAATAAGATATTGCTCCAGCTCGAAAACACGCTGGATAATTAACCTTGGAGCCACCTCCCTCCCCAGTTTTGAATGATATGGTCAGCTATCGCCCCTTCCTGGAGGGTTTTTCTTCAGGGGTATGAAAAAGATAAATAATAATACATTGGCATATAGGGGCTGTCTGACATTTTGCCCCCTGCCCAATTAGTACACATTTAATCTTTGGACTATATGGAAAATACATACCCTAATTTTCCAGGTTGTGATCCAAAACCATCTTTTCTTCTTCTACGTGACTACTATGGGGTATCTCATCTCCCATATCCTTTAGAGCAATAAACATATGTAAACATGCATGAGATGCTCTTCTGCCCTTAAGAGTACTCCCCCTATATTATTCATAGAAACTTATAGACAACTTGCTTCTGCTGTAATAGTCAATACACATCATTATTCCAAGTATCTTATAATAGAGTAAAAATATCTGCAAGTTATAAGTGAATAAGCTTGGCACAATAGTTTTACTGTAAGCCATTGGAATGCGTTGTATTTGGTTACAGATAATCCTTAATATTGCTTGTTCTCTTGCTGTACAACTCATTTGTCCTTTGCCCTGTGCTGCTTTTGTCTGGCTAACAGGAATCAGTGCTGATTGACCCTGGATGTAACGTGGGATGCGGGGCATGGAGTGGGTGGTCCCGATCTCCCTGTTTAGTGTCCCCACCCGGCACACCCAGGGGTCCCCGCATAAATCTGCGGGGGCCCCGACATTGGCAGCTTCGGGCCGAGCACTTACTCCTTCTTGGAGGGCAGTGCGGAGCCTTTCTTTGGCTGTGTATTTGCGCCGGTGGATGTGGAGCACATGTCGCCGCCTCATTTCTTGAATGGGGTGGCGCCATGCGTTCCAGGTCCTGTTGGTCCCATTGGCTGCCTTCCTGCACAAGCGCCAGCATCTGATCACCATATTTTGGCCCCAAGCTCATTGTCACTTTCTGTGCAGAGCCATAAGTCGTGTGCCGAGCACCCTATGTTTAGGCAAGTCCATTCCCTGACTTCATGGATATAGCTCTGGACCTTTGATGCATTACTAAGTGTGCAAACCCTTTGATCTACTCATTATATAGATCATACACCATAGGAAGGGACTGGTCTGTAGAACCATATTGTTGATGAGCCTGCTCCATTCTTCTGTACAAATAGGAGTTTTACACCTGTGCAATGATTTAGGTAATGTATTTCTTGTATACATTCCCAGGGATAGCCCTCTTTCCACAGGGCTCTCCCTCCCCTCTTATTACACCTTGTTTTGTTTTGATATAAATTCTGGTACCCATTTTCCTATCTATGGTATTCCATTGTTTCATCTGCAGTGTCCATCACCTGATAGAATCTTGCGGCTGGCAGCCTCCATTTGGAGGGACCTCCATGGGGTGCCATAGGGGAGTCATCCCTCAGTGTGCTCACCCTCCCCATCTGGGCCTCTCTCCATTACATTCTTTGCAACAGTAGCACATGAATATTTTATTACGTCAGATCATAAGGTGTAACTTTATTACCCACCTGTGTCCCATGCCTGTATGTCTCGTATATTTGTCTTTGCAATGTTCTGTTATATTTTTTTCATAGAAATAAGCAAATCCCTCCTTCATCATATACCCCTGAAGAAAGGCATTCACCTGAAATGCATCGAGTTGAAGGAAGACATTTATTGCTTGTTATTTCTGTACACCGTGATGTTAATGTAAAAACAACTATGTTTTCTGTTTTGATGCTCTATTTCTATGATTTTAAACTTTTTTCAATAAATTGTCTATTTTTTTATATAAATATATTGGTGTATTGCTTGCCAAGAAAAAATCCCAATTCATATGGGGGTCATACCTATTTCGCTGCACCAGTATGGACTAAAGCTCAAACACAAAAAGTGCCATCTATTCAAATGTAAGATTGAGTTCCTAGGACAAGTCATTTCCAGGTACGGCATACTCCCCAATTCTAAAAAAGTAAAAGACCATACAGAATGTAGGTCCTTAATGACCATGCTCAAAGTCAGAACTTTTTGAGGCTGGCAGGATATTATCAGTTGTGATGTGTAAGCCCAGAGCTGTCATAAACAAAAAAAAAAATGTATACAATCCTATAGAAAAACAAAGTCAACCTTTGGTGCAATGTAGCACTGAAGGAGTAGGCTAGGGCAACAAATGTAAACAATGGTAAAGCAGATGCAAGTCTCTAAAGTAAAAGTCTCTAAGATCAACTGCTGATGAAAACGGCTGCAGGCTCAGAGGAGAGATAGAAGGACACTCTGCGGATACAAAAGCCAAAGAAAAGAAAGCAGAGGCATCTAAGTGCAATATTCAGGGTGCTTTTATTACACAGCAATGCATGTAACACTCACAAAATAAAAGAAGAAAAGCGCTTGGTAACACAATTCGCATTCGGAGCATGCATTCTCCTTCTTCAGGCATTCCGAAGAAGGAACATGCATGCTCTGAACGCACGCACCACCCTGCTCCACCTGACATCTGGAAGTGACATCGGTGGCTTCCCCTGAGTGTACCCGTGGACCTGGAAGTGCTGGGAGCCACCAGCAAAGCCGTGACCAAAGGGACTCCACTACCAGCCGTAGCTCATCCTCTCTACAAAGTGGATGAACACTGTATTGTGTTAGCCAACGCTTTTCTTCTTTTATCTCATTAGTGTTACATGTATTGCTGTGTAATAAAAGCACCCTGAATGCTGCACTTAGATGGCACTGCTCTCTTTTCTTTGGATCTTATAAATCCTATAGTTCTACTCTCAACACCTTGAAATTGTGATTTTTACCACAGAGGATTTTACCAGAGGCTCTGATGACGCTTCCTGGGCGGAGCGAAATGCATAAGGCAGGCGGGAACTTTTGGCGACGTCCGGCATTTGGAGCGCAAATAGGGTATACTGTGTTCCAAGACAGCGTTTTACATGCTCATATACAAGAAATGATCTTGAAAGTGTTCAATCAGCTTATATTAATATTTTTTTATAGGATGGAATCACACTATGGATTTCTCCTGGTTCTCTTTTCATAATAATAATATATGTGAGGAACCTGCGTAAACTGTTGGAGTGTAAGAAACGAACCATCTATCTTTATAATCTGAGGACTACTAGTTCTCTCACAGGAGCTGTATTCATGCAAGTTGGTGAGTGAAGGCACAGGAGGCGGGGAGCACAGCACTCCGTTTTCACTACTGGTACTTATATAAGAACAGCACTTTGAAGGATTCATGCAATTATTCACTTATCGGCACTGTATATTAGTTGTACTGTTAACTGTCTTTATGATAGATTGATATCTGTTTATTTCTTTATATTTTATTTTTTTTTTCATTTTTTGATTTCCAATTTTTTTATTGCACTTGTGGTAAAAGTCACAATTTCAAGGTGTTGAGAGTAAGACTATAGGATTGTATATGTGTTTTTTTTTTGTTTTGTTTTTGACAGCGCTGGGTTTACACATCACAAAATTTAGAGGACCTTACACCTCCTACCACAGCAGCTGTCACGTTTTGTAAATTGTCACACATACCACAGTGCAGGGACAACAACGACAAAGGATATTATCAGTGTTTCACCAAGCGGTATGCCTATCGCTCTGCACGATTTAAAAGCACCTACAGTGGGTAGACCAGAAAGGGATGGGGGGGACAAATGTAACTGGAATGGGTTAGGAACAATAGAAGATTTGTGACTTGGGGTAACCAGACTTCCCCGATTTCTGGGGACAGTCACTGGACTGAGGGCACTGCCTCCAGACCACGTTTGTCCCCGTTTTTGTCCCTGGATTCAAGCATTCAGCAGTGTGACCATTCATCCCGCACAGCCAGGGATTGGTGGGCATGCCGGGGATGTACGGCCGCAATGACAGTGAGTAAAGCTGTCAAATCGCAGCTCTGATGTCGGGAATGGGCAGGGCCGAAACGCGGCACTCCGCCCCCTTTGTCACATCTGCGCAAACAGCCCGAATTTATACATCGATGGGTGGGGAAGAAGGTGGCAGGGGATGGGATCAATTGTAACTAATGTATGTGCACCCCCAGTGGTGTATAATAAACTTGAATTTATTATAAATCAGGTTTATTATACACCGCTGTGGGTGCACATACAGTAGTTACAATCGATCCCGTGCCCTGTCACCTTCTTCCCCACCTGCCGATGTATAAACTCGGGTTGTTTGCACACATGTGACAAAGGGGACGGAGCTCCGCATATCAGCCCCGCCATTCCCGACATCAGAGCTGCGATTTGACAGCTCCATTTACTGTGCTTGCAGCTGTACATCCCCAGTGTGCCCACCAATCCCTGGCTGTGCGGGATGAATGGTCACACTGCTGCATGTCCATGGCTGCACTCATATAACCATCTGATGCCGCCATTCTTGCCTTGGCTCCTGTATGCTGCTAATCAAGATTTTGGAAGATATAGTAAGTGTGCTATGTTTTGATTAATTTGTGTCTTTGCTGATTAACTAATTCCTGAGCCCTGCACTCTGTACAACGCATTCCTGAACTTTGCACTCTGTATGAAACGCATTCCTGAACTTTGCACTCTGTACAACTCCTGAACTTTGCACTCGGTAGGAAACGCATTGCTGAACTTTGCACTCTGTACAGCACATTCCTGAACTTTGCACTCTGTACAATGCACTCCTGAACCCTGAACTCTGTATGAAACACATTCCTGAACTTTGCACTCTGCATGGAACACATTCCTGAACCTTGCACTCTGTACAAAGCATTCCTGAACCCTGCACTCTGTACAATGCACTCCTGATCCCTGCACTCTGTACAACGCACTCCTGAACCTTGCACTCTGTGCAACGCACTCCTGAACCCTGTACTCTGTACGTAGCATCCTCCTGAGCCATGCACTCTGTACGTAGCATGCTCCTGAGCCCTGCCCTCTGTACGTAGCATCCTCCTGAGCCCTGCACTCTGTACGTAACATCCTTCTGAGCCCTGCAATCTGTACATAGCATCCTCCTGAGCCCTGCGCTCTGTACGTAGCATCCTCCTGAGCCCTGCATTCTCTATGTAGCATCCTCCTGAACCCTGCATTCTGTACGAGGCATCCTCCTGAGCCTTTCACTCTGTACATGGCATCCTCCTGAGCCCTGCACTATGTACATAGCATCCTCCTGAGCCCTGTACTCTGTACGTAGCATCCTCCTGAGCCCTGCACTCTGTACGTAGCATCCTCTTGAGCCCTGTACTCTGTACATGGCATCCTCCTGAGCCCTGTACTCTGTAAGAGGCATCCTCCTGAATTCTGCACTCTGTGCATAGTATCCTCCTGAACGCTGCATGTAGCATCCTCCTGAACCATGCACCCTACACGTAGCATCATCCTGAACCCTGCACACAGCATGCTCCTGCACCCTGCATGTAGCATCCCTCTGCACACTGCAAGCAGCATCCTCCTGCACCCTACTCGTAGCATCCTCATGCACCCTGCAAGCAGCATCCTCCTGCGCTCTGCATATAGCATTCTCCTGCACCTCGAACGTAGCACCGGCATACAGGGGCACATTGATCACCAATATACAGGCCCAGTGGTTACCAGTATACAGAGGACATAACAAATCAAGTAAAAAAACTACGATGCAACTAAAAAAAATCTCAAAAGCAATAAGAGAATCTTGTTAGCTGCTTCCCTCATCTACCACGAATCAATAAAAAGCAAAAAATGCAGCAGTGCCCTACACTTAATTTATAAAATTCTACAAATTGACTTATAAGTGCAATGGCAAAACCTATAAAAGAATATCCAGTGCAAATCAACCAATGTATTGCAAAATAGTAGTGATGGTGGCATCCCGTCAGCAAAAATATTTTGAGAAATTGCAGAGCTTCAATGTGCAAATAATGGTGAAACCCCTTACATACAATGATAATAACAGAGATGCAAATCAACCAATGTATTAGAACATAGTAGTGATGGTGCAAAAGGTAAGAAATATTGCAGAGCTGCAATGTGCATATAGTGGTGAAACCCCCTATATATAATCATAATAAAGTGTACAATTGTTGTACATATTTTGTTATGCACCTCTGTTGTTATTATTATTGTATGTAGGGGATATCACCATTATTTGCCCATTGAAGCTCTACATTTCTCAAAATATTTTTGCACAGGGGGTGACACCATTGCTACTATATTGCAATACATTGGCTCATTTACACTGGATATTAATTTATAGGTTTTACCATTGCATTTATAAGACCATTTGTAGAATTGTATAAAGGAAGTGTAGGGTCATGCTGCATTTTTTTGGCTTTTTACTGGTATACAGAAGCCAGGACATACTGAACACCATTGAGGAAACCTCCACTTGCTGGCCACACCCACTTTTTGACCATGCCCACAGGTGTGCAGTAGCTGCGGCAGCTTTGCACACCAGATTAGCACCCTCACTTTTACCTCGAGCACCACCATAGCACCACCAAAAAAATTGTCTGGAGCCACCTCTGCCTGGATTGGATTTGAATTTTCTCTCCAAGTTTTTTCTCTAGCTTATCTTCTTAACATTTGGTAGTCTTATCCCAAAAAATTCTAAGAAGTATCTTTTTTTATATCTCATGGACGAAATGTGAGAAATAACATATATATCATACAATAATTCCATAAACACATACCAAATACACTGCGTATATAATTTGAGGAAAATATGTTTATAATATAGTTTACTATTTGCCAATAAAAATATAAATATATATATCTCCCCGGATTTCATTTTAAAAATCTTGTCACCTTATTGTGACTTCTTCAAAAAACGAAAGATGTTGGCTCCTGTGCCCTTTGCTAACTTCTCCTTTCCAGTCCAGCTAAGAACAGATACCACTACTCAAACCTAGGGGCAATACTCCCACAATATTCAAACTATAGCTTCCTCAAGCTAGAGTTGTTGGCCTTGGCAGTCACTGAGCACTTTGCTGAGAACCTGACAGGAGCCAAGTTTGAGGTCTGGATGCGTTGCCAAACAGCTAAACTTCATGATATGGAGCAATATTGGGCAATATGATTATAGTGGTGGTCCAGTCCCAGAAAATGATCTATTACCAGAAACAAAGAAACTGCTCACCCTAAAGGATGGTATACTGTACCCCATTATAATGCATGGAAGCAGGGCACTGGGGTGTTCACAAAGTGTTCACATCTGCCCCACTAGAGCATTGACTTTCTTATACTCAACATATCAGAAAACAGATATTATCATGAACTAGTAATGTAAGGCAACTTTACACTGGTGGTACCTACCCATGACCAGACCGCTAAGACAGCCATCAAGACAGAGTGGAAGCACATCTGCCTTCCTTATGGCTGTGTACAGAATCTCTATTCAGACCAGGGAACCTGTTTTGAAATGGTGCCCCTCACTGGACATTAATAAGTCACATAGTACCCCATGGCATCCACAAGGCAATAGAGTCTGTGAGAGGTTAAAGCAAACCTTGGCACAACTGATGAGAGATGTAGCTCATGACAATCAAAGGAAAGGCCCAATTACTTATCTGATGTGGTCTAGAAAGACAACCATACAGTACATTTTTCGACAGGCTGCTTATCTTACCATACTGTGTACTGTTTGTTTATATTCTTAGAGGGCCCAAAGACCTATGGGATACAGTGCACATGGAAGAACTTGAACACACTCCGACTTTCTGGATTCAG
Source organism: Glandirana rugosa (assembly GCA_018402905.1). Lineage (NCBI taxonomy): Eukaryota > Metazoa > Chordata > Amphibia > Anura > Ranidae > Glandirana > Glandirana rugosa. The sequence continues at coordinate 304,739 of BLSH010384845.1, read as the reverse complement.
AAGTGGAAGCATCACCTGTCAAAAGTCCAAGTTTTTTCATAAAAAAGAAAAACGAAAAAACTGACACCAACACCTTAAACCCCCCGAAAGGTGCCAAATGTGACATCTAAGGGAGGGAGAAATTTGACGAGTGGAAGTTCCACTTGTGTGGAACTCCACTTTAATCAATGATTCCTCAATCTTCTCAGCAAGCCAGCAAGTATCTTGAACAGGTTTACCAGAAAGGAAATGAAAAAGCAACCATAGTGTAAAACTGTTTATTTAATTTAAAATGGTATTAAAACAGTAGGTGATCAATTCACATTTTTTAAAACATATATGCGCATAAAACAGTGTACAATGTACAATCCAATACCCGCTGCTCGTGTCCTGATCGTATCGTCACCGGCAGTGCCACCTAACGCATTTTGCCCCTCCCAGAAAGCGTCATCAGAGGTTACGAACTCCAGTCTCTGTATTGGGGTCGCATCAAAAGCCGGAACAAAGTAGTACAAAAACCTTTTTGGAGTCGCTGCAACTTGAGTTGCACCAATTAGAATGGGTACCATTGAAATACATGAATTTTGACTTGCCATGCCACTTCACATGTGTCAATTCGCACAACAACTCGCAGTAGTTGTTGTGCAGTGGAAACAGAGCCTAAGCAGCCCAATGTAATATTGTATAGCGCAATGAATGTACAAATACGAATTATGGGGATTTTTCTGTAAAGTTTGTTAAGAAAATAAGAAACTAATGAGGGTAGATTACAGCTTAATTTATGATAAATTTTAGCAGGGGGATAAAATCATTAAAATTTGCAGACCCTAATTCACAATCTTGAATTTATGCTGAAGCATATACCATCCACTGGCCCTTGGAGCTGGAGACAGAAGCAGTCAATCTTCTGTACGCAGTTGGACTTCTGTGTATGGACTGCATAAGCGTCTTCATCTCCAGGGTGCAGTGGGAGGAACTATGGGTGTAGTAGGAGGGGAGAAGGTGTACAAATACACCATACATCACCGGAGTTCGTAACCTCTTATGACGCTTACAGAGAGAAAAGGAAACTGCTCCAAGCTTTGCCTGTTAATCACCAACAATCACCAGCTGCTACTCAGGTTGGGTGCTGGCTTAGCTGTGCTTGCAATGTAGGATGAAGAAATTCCTGGACAGCCGCACTTCCAAAAACACACCGCTTTATTGAAGAGTATTAAAAGCAGATCAATACATCACATGAAGACACGAACAGGACCCCTGATGGGGCATAACAGCTAACGCGTTTCACATCTCAGGGGGGGCGCTTAGTCATAGCTGACATAGACATACTAGCATACTGTTTAAATAAGCAATACAATGCTTATAGAGAGCCACTGATTGATTAATTGGACAAGACATATCATTAGCTAACAACTAGAGTTGAGCGAACACCTGGACGTTCGGGTTCGGAGGGTCCGAATGAACTTTGGAAAAAAGTCCGGGTTCGGCACCGAACGTTGCCCGAATGTTATCCCGGACCCCATTGAAGTCAATTGGGACCCGAACTTTTAGGCACAAAAATGGCTGTAACAAACTCCTGGAAAGTGCTAGAGGGCTGCAAAAGGAAGTAAAATGGGGGTAAGAGTAGGGCAAGTGCCCTAAAAAAAATGGTGATAGGGAAAATAAATTAAAATCAAAAAAAAAAATGGGAAGGGGGTGGATGTGGAGTAGGAGCGTAGAGGTTGACTAGGCCGTGACTATGGCAGTGTAGGTGAAAGTGGCGGTGGTCGAGGAGGAGGTAGCCAGCACTGTATTTTTTTTTGTTTGTTTATAATTGAGGTAGCCCCCAAAATATAGAGGCCTATTCAAAAAAACAAGTATACGAATGGCTGTGTGAGTCCGGTCTAAATGTTTATTCTGCACAAGGATCAGACAAGTCTTGTGGGATCCATGCCCGATTCATTTTAATAAAGGTTAGCTTGTCCACATTGGCTGTGGACAAACGGCTGCGCTTGTCTGTGATAACGCCTCCTGCCATGCTAAACACACGTTCAGACAATACACTGGCTGCAGGGCAGGCCAGCACCTCCAAGGCATAAACGGCAAGCTCAGGCCATGTGGCCAATTTGGAGACCCAGAAGTTGAATGGGGCAGACCCATCAGTCAGTACGTGTAGGCATATGCACACATACTCTTGCACCATGTTGCTGAAATGCTGCCTCCGCTAAGAGGTTGTCTATCAGCTGGTGGTGCTGTTTGTTGTGGCGGGCTGCAGACAAAGCTTTGCCACATTTCGGCCATGCTAACCCTGCCTTCTGAGGTTCTGGCGGTGGCACAGCTGCGTTGGTGGCCTCTTCCTCCTCCTCCCCTGCCTTCGCCTTGTGCTTCCGCTGGGCCCCCGGTGTCATTTGGGAATGCCCTCAGCAGCGCCTCTACCAGTGTGCGCTTGAAGTCGCGCATCTTCCTCTCACGCTCCAGTGAGGGAATTAAGGATGGCACGTTGTCCTTGTAACGGGGATCCAGCAGGGTGGCCACCCAGTAATCAGAAGAAGTTACAATGTGGGCAACTCGGCTGTCGTTGCGCAGGCACTGCAGCATGTAGTCGGCCATGTGTGCCAGGCTGCCCAGAGGCAAAGACAAGCTGTCCTCTGAGGGAGGTATATCATCTGTGTCCTCTGTATCCCCCCAGCCATGCTCCAGTGATGCCCACGAGCTGCGTTGGGTGCCACCCTGCTGCAATTCCTCCTCCTCCTCATCTTCCTCGTCCTCCTCGTCCTCCAGAACTGTGAACTGGCTTGAATATTTTTGACCAGGCCTATGCTGGTGCAGGAACCCACCCTTCGAGCCACTTGCGAATGACTGGCCTGATAACCGTGGAAATGACCCCTCTTCCTCCTCCTCCTCCTCATCCTCCTGTGCCACATCCTCTTCCATCATGGCCCAAAGTGTTTTTTCAAGGAGACATAGAAGTGGTATAGTAACGCTGAGAACAGCGTCATCAGCACTTGCCATGTTGGTGGAGTACTCAAAACACCGCAATACGCTACACAGGTCTCGCATGGAGGCCCACTTGTTGGTGGTGAAGTGTTGCTGTTCCGCAGAGCGACTGACCCGTGCGTGCTGCAGCTGAAACTCCACTATTGCCTGCTGCTGCTCGCACAGTCTCTCCAGCATGTGCAAGGTGGAGTTCCACCTTGTGGGCATGTCGCATATGAGGCGGTGAGCGGGAAGGCCAAAGTTCCGCTGCAGCGCAGACAGGTGAACAGCAGCAGGGTGAGAACGCCGAAAGTGTGCACAGACGGCCTGCACTTTATGCAGCAGCTCTGACATATCCGGGAAGTTTTTTAAAAAATTCTGTAACACCAAATTCAGCACATGCGCCAGGCAAGGGATGTGCATCAAACGTGCTTGGCCCAGAGCCGCTACGAGATTTTGGCCATTGTCGCACACCACCAGGCCGGGCTTGAGGCTCAGTGGCAACAACCACTCATTGGTCTGTTGTGCAATGCCCATCCACAGCTCCTGCGCAGTGTGGGGTTTATCCCCCAAACATATCAGTTTTAAAACAGCCTGCTGTCGTTTCCCCCTGGATGTGCTGATGTTGGTGGTGAAGGTGTTATGCTGAGCGGAGGAGTGGGTGGTCGAGGAGGAGGAAGTGCAGTAGGAGGAGGAGGCAACAGGAGGCAAAGAGAAATGCCCTGCAATCCTCGGTGGTGGAAGGACATGCGCCAAATGGCTAGCCACTATGTACCTGGTCATTCGTGCCCGTCCCTGCGATATAGAGCGATTGACGTGTGACCCGTTTACATCACCGCCCACCCGGACTCGGCCGATCGGTAAACCGCGTACAGGAAGGTGGTGGCTCCTAACGTCCCGTAAAGAGAAACGGAGGACAACGGAGGAGGAGGATGACGTGAAGGAGGAGGAGCTGGTGGGTGAGGAGGCGAGTCGTATTGTGGAAGTGGTGGTTGTAGTCGTGTAGGTCCCCCTTTGCTGTCGTCCGACAAAATTTTGACTATACAAACCCCCTATTTGGGGTGTGACGCGTCCTCGACACCTACCCGTAACGTGTTGTCTGGTTACTCACCAACAACGGTGACTCGGAGTTCGGGCCGGACCACCACACGCT
>BLSH010384845.1:227391-278916 GCA_018402905.1 Glandirana rugosa | reverse complement strand
GGAGGCATAGACAGTTGGACAGTTTCCTTCGGTCGTTGGAACCGGGGATTAGGCCCTGTGGTTCCCTCACGGAATTTGAAGCAATGTGTGTGGAGCTGCAGGAGCCCAGGCATCTGTTGTCTCAGATGTATGGGCTCATTCTGGGAGCTTTGGGAACTAGTACCCCTTACTACATAAGGGAGTGGGAGAAGGAGTTGGGGGAGCAGTTTACACCTCCCCAGGTGCAACGGCTGATTGGTTTTACCCACTCATCCTCTCTGTCCTCCCGGATACAGGAATCCTCGTTCAAATTCCTGGCCAGGTGGTACAGAACGCCTTCTAGACTGGCCCAAATGTTCCCTTCCGCCGACAGTAGGTGCTGGAGGGGTTGTGGCCTACAGGGCACGTTCCTCCATATATGGTGGACCTGTCCCATGATTCAGGAATTCTGGGAGGCCATTACCCCCTGGATTCGTAAACTGACCCTGCGGAACATCACTTGTACCCCACTTCACTTCTTATTCCACGGTATGCCTGCCTCTTCCAAACTCTATAAGCGTAGTGTGATCCCCCACCTGCTAAACGCTGCTAAGGCACTCATTCCGAGGTATTGGAAGCAATCTCGCTGTCCGACTCTCCAGGATTGGAAGAGAGAGGTTGACTCTATTATGGAAGCTGAGGAATGGGTGGCAAAGGCTAAGGATAATTATGACAGATTCAAGGATACCTGGGCTGGTTGGCAATATTACTCGCATGAGATTCTGGCGAGTGGTCAGGATGTGATGTCTGGCCAGCAAGTGCCCCATGGGTGTGGCCCCGAATAACTCATGCGGCCACTGTCGGGTGGACTTCCCCTTCCCGTTGGTGCTCCTCTCATTTTTACATAGAAGGTCCTCTATAGGATACAGGGTTCCCACTGGGAATCCCCGACAATGTCTGCTCGATCAACTCCCCCTCTATCCCACTGCCTCCCCCCCGGTCTTCCACCCTCCCCCCTCCACCACACAAACGCTAAACCACTCGGGGTGCTGCTGGACTCCCTTGTGAGATCACCTAGCTGCCTCCATGCTCGGATGCGGCCCTCGACCCTGTGTGGGTTGGGCCCACCCTGGCTGGTTGCCCGGAGGCATCCCCTTTCTCCCCTTTGTAACGCCCAACTTGCTGATGGCGTGGGGGGGGGGATGCCCCGGGGACCCGGCCGGGGTGGGGGCCAAGGGAATGCCCTGAGACGCTCCCCATTTGTGCTCTCACGGCAGGGTCTTTGCGCCCAATACGCTTTATCCTCTAAGAGGAGCCAGTGGCCAGCCCCCCGAATGGTTTCTACGGGTGCTTACTTTATTTTATTTTATTTTATTTTTATTTTTATTTCCCTTTTATCTTATTTTAATTTATTTTATTCTATTTTTATTTTATCCTAATTTATTTATCATCCTATCTCTATTTTTATTTTCATTATATTTTTCATTTGTAGTCATATTTCTCAATCAAGTTTTATGTGGCAAGTCGTATGTAACTCATTTTTAGCTTTACCTTGCCGACATGATGGTTAGGTACTGCCATTTCCATGTCGTGGTTGTCAAACTTGATCTATGTTTACTTTTTCATCCATGTGATATTGTGAAATCTCAATAAAAATTTTGATTATAAAAAAAAATACATTTCAGGTGCATCTAAACAAAAGGTGTGCAAAGTTATGTAGTATTTTCTCTTTATAAAACAGCCATAGCAGTACAAAAGCATGTTACCTACCAGTATGCTGCAGAGAAGGGCCTTTGCTCTTTCTATGGAAACAGAGTTTTCCAATCATCAGAGAGCTTGAGCTTTAACCGCTTGCTTACTGGACACTTATACCCCCTTCTTGCCCAGGCCAATTTTCAGCTTTCAGCTCTGTCACTCTTTGAATGACAATTGTGCACTACCCATATAATATTTTTCTAATTTTTTTACACAAAAAAAGAGCAACAATTTTGAAAAAATGCAAAATGGTAATTTTTCTCCTTCATTGATGCGCGCTGATGAGGATTGGCACTGATAGGCTGCACTGATGGGCATTAATAGACTGCACTGATAGGCACTGATAAAGCGGCACTGATGGGCACTGATAGGTGGCACTGATGGGCAATGATGAGGTGACACTGGTGGGCACTGATCAGGAAGCACTGATGAGGTTGCACTGATAGGTGGCACTGATGGGCACTGATAGGCAGCACTGAAGGGCACTGAGACGTGGCACTGATAGGTGGCACTGAGAGGTGGTACTGAAAAGCACTGATGGGTGGCACTGATAGGTGGCACTGATGGGCACTGATGGGTGGCACTGATGGGCAATGGTAGCTGGCACTGATAGGCAGAACTGATAGGTGGCACTGATGGGCACTGATAGGTGGCACTGGTGGGCACTGGTAGGTGGCACTGGATACCAATACTGATGGGCACTTGTAGGTGACACTGGTGGGCACTGGTAGGTGGCACTGCTGGGCTGCTGGGCTTAGCAGTGGTTGTCACTGTGTGGGACTGATGTCCCATTTACACAAGCCGGTAATCGGCTAATTCTTTTCTCCTCATGCTGTAAGCCTGAGGAAAAATAAAAGTCAATTAATGGTTTCTGTTTACATCATGTGATCAGCTGTCATTATCTGACAGCTAATCACATGGTAAAGGGTAAAGATCGGGTGGACGCAAGGGCAGTGCAAGCACGGAAGGACCTCCACGTACGCCCTCCTGGAAAATTAAACCCGCGCTGTAACCGTCTTTTGGCTATAGTGCGGGCATCAAGTGGTTAATGATCAGGGAACTCTGTTTTTCATTTATCAGTTATATTGTTGAATCTCTGTAGAGGGACTACTGCTTACTGACAGAGAGCCAGATTTCTTCTCTGCAGCATGATGACAGAGGACAGAATTTTCTACTTGGGTTGTAGCTTCTTTCTAAAAAGAAATAAAGAATTAAAGACGTTGCACACCTTGAGGGTGATTTTCTAAAGGCAAATAGGCTGTTCTCTTTACAAGGGAAGTTGCACTTTGCAAGGAAATTACACTTCAACACATTCACTAAAAATAAAAATCCTTTAAAAAGTACAACTTACCTTGTAAAATAAACAGCCTATTTGCCTTTAGTAAATCAACCCCTTTATGTTTTGATGCATGTGGAATGTATTTTACGTGATATTAAAGGCAGATTTAAAAAAAAATAACAAATATGTCATACTTATTTGCTCTGTGCAGTGGTTTTGCACAGAGCAACCCCAATCTTCCTCTTCTCAGGTCCACCACCACTGATCCTGGCCCCTCCCTCCTGCCAAGTGCCCCCAAAGCAGCATAGCAAGCAGCTTGCTATGGGGGCACCTGAGCAGGCTTGCTTCTGAGCCACTGCTCTGTGTGTCCATTCACACATGGAGAGCAGCTTGGCCCCACCCCCGCTCTCTCCGCATTGGCTCACTATCTGTGATTAACAGTAGTGGGAGCCAATGGCTCCCTCTGCTGTCTCATTCAGTGTGGAGGAAGAGACCCAGGAGAGACACTGCTGCTCTCGTGGACATCACTGGATCAAGATAGGGTCAGATAAGTATTGGGGGGGGCTGGGGGGGGCTGCTGCACACAGAAGGTTTCTTACCTTCATGCATAAAATGCATGAAGGTAAAAAAAACCTTGAACCTTTTCAAACACGTAAACTAATTTAAACTGAACATTAATTGGGTTTTATGGGTCTACCAGATATGAAAAGACAAAGATAGTTTAGCCTTGCTTCTGGTTTGTGGTATAGCCAAGGACTACTACATGGTTCCCACTATTTTGTTAAGGGAATGGGCAATCAGTGTGATTGCTTCCATTTGATAACCTTTTTTCAGTTATTGCCAAAAGTCTTTCTTTTATGACAGGACTTAAGAAATAATTACCTCCTTTACCACTTAAAGAACACTTAAGTGAGGACTAGAGTTACATTTCCCTAAGTTTACAATGACATTACTGTGCACCTTCTAGATTGCTTTTTAAACTTAAAAAAATGAATATAAGAAATTATTTATTACCATATGCATGAAAACACATTCTCCTTTAATACCAATATTTGTATCTTCTGCAAAGAGATAAAGACAAAGTCGGTGAAAGCAATCCTATCAAGCACAGTGGCAAAAGTCTATTTTAAACATTCACACTTGGCAAAACTATTTTGAATTTCTTATTTGACATTATAAAACTCATTTTCTTGCAAATAAACTTCTTCCAAGACATGAAATCACATTTAAAAAATTGTGTTTCTGAAATTCTAGAAGCCGGCTTGCCGTCTAAAGACTTTACAGTTGGGAACCAGAAATTTTAATGCAGAGTTGAGAAGGGAAGGATAAAAACAGGTTTGAATTATTACATTTGCACCTGAGAGGCTTTATGCATTTATGCATCCACATATTCCTCGAGCAAAGCCCAAGACTGTGGCTTATATAGTAATGGCATTTTTTGTTGTCTTTGTTAAATCTTCTTTTATGCCCTTTCAAAAGGACAAATAAGAAGTTTACATTTATTTAACATAGAAAAATGCAGAATAAATACAACCAGTGGATAAGTGATTTTTTTTCCTCTATACCATGCCACCTGTATAAATTCTGTGAATGTGTGTTCATTTCTGCCATTGCCACCAGTGGCCAATAAACCATAATAAGTATTGATACTTACATTCAGCACATAAAGATAAACATAGACTGGTTAGAGCCAAAAGCACAGTAATTTATCTACTCTGCCGCACATTCAATCCCTCAAAATTAATTTGATGCCGAGCGCATTCAGTCTAGCGTATGTTTCCTCAAGAAAAAGAATTATTAGAAGACAAGGGCGTACATGTTCCGGACATTAAAGGAAAAAAATGCTTCTGCCAAATGCATTGCAGAGACTGAACTAAGATCATTCATTCTTATGTAAAGTTTGCCCCCTCGTTGCTGCCAAGGTCAGTTTCAGATTGGCTTACCAGCCACATAAGTGCTGCTCATGCAGATTAAAGATGCTTGGGGGCAGCTGGCTTCAACTTGCACAGACATCTCATCTTTTTTCTTTTTCATTTGCAAGTAGAAATAAAATGCTCTGTAAGGACATTTTCTCCTCCTCTGTATTCTGTTTTATGATCTGGGTTATTATTGTTACACTCCTACAACATTACGTTTGAAACAATACACTAAAAACATCATTTATTCTTATTACAATATTTTTCAACGTTAGGAAAGAGCAAACAAGTAAAAAAAAGTGTGATAGTGGCAAGGATATGTGTTAAATTTAGACTCATGATAGATCAAGGTCACATACAGATGGGGTGGTCTTTATATCATATATTCTGGAACGCTAGCTTTTGTAGGTATTTTTAATGACACTTTACAAGAATCCAGTATTCTCCTCTCTGATAGTGTTGTAAGAATTGCAACATTCAAAAAAAAAGAAATTTGTGTGGAACATGTATCACACAAATGTGGCATATAGATAAAAAGTCAGAGTAAAAAAAAAAGTAAAACAAATGTGTCAAAATAAACTGCTTAATACATAGAGCATAAAATATCTCAATTTAAATGGTTAAAATACCTAAATGTAATATTTTACTCTGGATGTGTCTTGGGGTAAAGTAATATAATTATCATTAATAGTATATTTGTTATTGCTATTATTATTTTTTATTATTATTATTATTGAAAAACATGAATTAATTAGTGGATGAGTGACAATGATAGATTTCTGTATACCCTTTGTTTTGATAGATAATGTGCAGCTGGGGGTTTATGTACTTCAAAGTGTCCAAACCTAGGCTTTGGTAAATTCAGTTACTCTCTTTAGGAAATGTTGCTGGTGTAACCCATATGTGTTCCAGGACCCAGTTTCTCACATTTTCTTGCTGCCTTGGGTGATTCTAGATCAAGAGGCATGGGCAGGGTGCCTTGGGTGCATTTCCCAGGCTCAGAACTGGGGACAATTCTGATAGTACCATGTAACAAACCTCAAACACAATGGGCCTGATTTACTAAAGAATATACATGTAATGAAAGGGCAAAGGGTGTGTAAGTGACAACTGTGCAAGGCAGTTTCTGCAGCAGTATCCCTTCACTCAGAGTAGCCCAACAAAGCAACAGCACTGTTTCCTAAAAATATAAATGTGTTTACATACCAAAGGCACCATCAGAATGTGTTAATTGCATCCATTTATGTGATCTGTTCGGCCTAAAATGTGTGAAGTGATGATGGCATCACTTTAAAGTGATACTAAAGTCTTATTTTTTTTCTTCTTGGGTCCGTCTTTGGTGCTCTTGGCCCCTCCCACCTGTTGAGTGCCTCCACAGCAAGAAGCTTGCTATGGGGCACCCGAGCTGAGCCGCAGCTCCCTGTGTCCATTCAGAAACAGAGCCATGGCCCACCACTCCCCCTTTCTAACCTCATTGGCTCAGTGACTTTGATTGACAGCAGCGGGAGCCTATGGCACCATGCTGCTGTCTCAGCCAATGAGGAGGGGAGGCCTGGACAGCCGAGCCTCTCGTGCAATATCGCTGAATCTAGATGGACCTCAGATAAGTATTAGGGGGGATGAGGGGGGCTGCTGCACACAGAAGACACTTTATCTTAAAGTGTTTGTTAACCCCCAAAAAAAAGGATCCTGTTCCTATAAAGCATTATATACAACACAGTGCTTGTGCTGTGTCATTTGGCCCCCTGTATCACCTGAAATAGCTGGCTGATCCTGCCAGTTTCTACCTTCCCCCTGAGCCCTGACACCATTGTCAATGTATGTGCCTCCATCATCTGCTGCTCTCTGCAGTTCTCCTGTGTCTCCATCTGTCCTCCTCCCCCCTCCCCTCCCTGCCTGTCAGCTCTCACTAGCACTGGTCTGCTCCTCTCCCCACTGTTTCAAAACTATCTGACCTTTATATCATCCTCTCTGTCAGATAAAAAGCTGTATCCTAGTTCCTGTGCTTTATAAAAAAAAGCAGATTTCTACCTGTTTTAACAGTGTCTTCCAGCGATCACATGACTCCAAGCTCTCTGTTCCTCTCCTCCCCTCCTCCCTGGCTGACATCAGCAGGGGAATCTCAGCCTCGCCAACTGGAGATATCAAACGGGGAGAGCTGAGAGCCTGGAGTCATGTGATCTCTGGAACACACTGTTAAAACAGGTAGAAATCTACTTTTTTTTATAAAGCACAGGCACTAGGATACAGCTTTTTATCTCACAGAGGGTATGATATAAAGATGAGATAGTGAAGTATGTATTTCTTTGGCAGTCAGGTGTGTTTCAAGGCAAAAAATATATTACAGTGGTTCTATCCCCATCCTGACTATTAAATGTAGAAGCACAAGGAAAAAAAACCCCTCTGGGACTTTAGGCGGGAAGACTAACTCACCAAGAAAAGAATCACATGAGTAAAACATAACATTTATTGGTATATTTAAGAGCAAACCATCCAAACATGGTGATGGTTCAAAAATAGACACATGGATAGTATTCAAATGAGAACAAACATATATTACCCACAATACATACACATGGAATGATATATACAGTAAAAAAGACCACTTGTCTGCCAAGACAACGGCAGAGAAGAAGCCAACGCGTTTCAATGTTTAATCAGATATCTTCCTCAGGGGTAGGTGGTCACAATACTTAAAAACAATTCTTCTATATATCATAAAAACAAAGAAGAAAGTACATAGTGTAAGTAACATGAACATACATATCAGGTTCACTAATACCATCCAAGACATCTCGATGTGAGATACTGACCAGATAATGCAGGACACAATGGAACCTTTTTTGTTTTTTATTATTAGAGGGGTTACAAATAACCCCCTACCCTTCCCAAACATAGGGAGGTAGACCAGATATAAAAACAGAGAGATCAAGGATTGTCATTGGTAGATGCATCCCGGGTGGAAAAAAAAGGGGGGGGAAGAGGAGGGGGTAGAGAAAATACTTACCGGCAACAAGTTGAATAGAAGGAGACTATAGCCAGGTGAAAAAGATGGCAGAAAAAGTATCTGAAAAATAGAGGTAATAGATATATTGGGATAGAAACTACCCAATACTGCAGTACATACATGCAATAGGTATGATTAAACCTATATACATACCCATATTAGAGATAGAGAAAAGGCTGGGCCAGCAGACAAGTGTAGAATTAATAAGCTTGGTTCACAGTTGTGGAGGTAGGAGGATCACAGAGCTGGATGAAAATATGTTGTATGAAGATGTAAACAGCTAAGCAAAAACCATCCCTCAAGCAAACATATATACATTTATAGGCATACATAGACGAACCGAGATAGACCTACCTAAAAAGCATGTGATGCCAGCCAAGCTATATGTCAGGTGTCTAGCCAAAAAGGTGACCCCAAAGGGTAACAAGACCAGGGGACTACAGGTGAGCCCACCCAAGTGGGAAAAGGCAATATATCTGAAGAGATAAACATAAAAATGGACACAGGGTCCAGAGGTGTAACAAAAAGCCATAATAATCCAATACATCAATATCCTAAATGCCCAAGGGGGCTAGCAATAGCCAGATGTAAATGGGGCTAACCCCAGATGAGATAGTGGCTTAACAACCACTTTAATGTATAGAATGCATTAAGATAAAAAAAACTTCTGCCTTTACAACCACTTTAAGTAAGTGTATTTAAAGTAAAACTCCACCATAACAACTTTGCTTTCAGTTTTCATGGGGTTGGGCTCTCCATGACACCAGTGGTAAGACCCCATTCTTGTCCTTATTATGAATCAACAAGGACTTGGATGTAAATGGAACTTCCTGATTCCTCTTCAGTCCACTGGTTTTCATTTCATTGATAGTCTATGAATTAACCACCCAACATCATTTAAACGTAACCTTTACATGAAGTTTACATTTAATCTGCATATATTTTGCCTTCCATAGGCCTTGCACCCCCCCCCCCCCCACACACACACACATCAACATGCTGATTTTTGTAAACAAAATCTTTCCATTTTTATTCCATACCTTATACTAAACAAAGTGATGTAGTCACTAGGTCTTTGTGCTTCCCTATGCAATGCAAGCAGATCATGGCAAGGTACTGTGCATATCTTCCTGAAAACATTACAGCACCATGTCTCAGTACTCCTCTTAAGATCTCCCTTGATGGGTGGATGTCAGTCTGGAGGAGTGAGCATTTCTAGGCAGGCAGAATGTGGTAATGCACACTAAAGCCTCGTACACACGCACAGATTGTTGGCCAACCGAACGTCCAACTTTTGTCCAAATTGGGCAACGGCGGTTTTGTCTAGCGTACTGACATAAGTCAAGTAATCGGCCTACAGAACCGAATGTAGTGACGTGTTACGAGTGTATAATGAGGAAGTTCAGGTGAATGTGATCTGGGATTTGTGAATTACCAACACAGGTTACACAACGAACACTTCCTGTATTCTGAGCATGCGTGTTATTTCTTCCAACTTTTTGTTGGCCAACTTCTGTACACACGAGCCAACAATTCCATGACAATTGGAAATCGGCTGTAGAATCTTGCGTACACATGATCGGATTATCGGCCAACAGGCTGTGTGTATGGGCCTTTAGGCTGGGTTCACACCTACGCGAATTGAATGCAGATTTCCCCACATCCAATTTGCATAGCAGGAGATTGTGACCGGCTCTCTATGGAGCCGGTAAACACATCTCTGCAGCGGCTCTGTTGCAAATTGCACTGGAGTCCTGTGCGTCTTTTGGCCCATTTCAGGTCCGAATTCAGCCCAAAATTTGGGATGAAATCTGACCTGAAATGGTGAATGGGGACACACCGTACCCCTGCTGCGAACTGCTGTGTTCTCCAATGTAAACCCAGCCTTATTTGGTAATGTTCCATGATTTAAAGAACTAAAATCCAATAAATAAAGAGTTAGACCAGGAACTGTAAGGTTACCATGGAATGGGCTGGATGATGCTGGATGTCCTCTAGCCAGAAAATAAAGTGTGCTCTTGCCTGATCTGACTTGCAGCAGCTTCTAATAAGCAAAGTGCAAAGTGAAATCAGAGTAAGCTATTTTAGTGCAAGAGAGGAGCATTTCCACCTGTGCAAAACTGAAGATAAGGCTGGAGTTCGGCTTTAAAGAATTTGCAAAAACCATGCACTAAACAAGGTGAGTTCTCAGTGCTCAACAAAAAAATATTAATGTTGCAACACAAAAAAAGCTTAGTTTAATCAAATAATAAAAAAGAATGCAGTTATTAACCTTATGAGCTCCTTTTAATTAAAATGCCATGACAAGTACAGCAGACATACAGTATTTTACATGATCTATGGGAAAATTGAGTACTGTCTATGATACTTTTTTATTTGCACTAACATACAATTTTTCAGGACAAGCTTTCGGGTGTGTCCCCTTCTTCAAGGTCCAAGCAGTACTGATTCACAAAAGTTTTAGCAGAAAGTTAAAAGAAAAATCTCAGAGGGAAAGGAAAAAAGGGAAAAACAAACACACACAATCCAATGTATATGGTGATCGTAATAAAGCTAGCAGCAGGGTCACTGAGATAAGACAGAGAGAGAGCTATAGACTGGGGGGGGGGGTGACAGTCATAGAGGGGGTCATAAAACTGTAGTGTAATGGGTAAGGAAACCAATATCCACATTTAAGCTGTTATTTTTTTGTGTCAAAAAGAAGTATCATTCTTACTTCAAATGTTTTCCTTTCCTGGATAGTTCTGAAATTCCCTTTAAGATCTAAGATATTGAGGTCTTCAATAGTGTGGTCCGGTTGTGAGAAGTGATGTCCCACAGGTGTGCAGAAACTGTCTTTATGTTCCTTGATGGAATGTCTGTGTAAATTCATCCTTCTTTGCAACTTCTGTCCTGTTTCCCCAACATAAGATCCTTTCCTGCAACTTTTGCATTGAATGAGGTACACAACATTACTAGAGGAACAGCTGTATGATCCCATGATACTGAAGGTTCCATTTGTCTGTGTGACACTTCTAGATTGATTGATCTGGTTGCACAGTTTGCAGCGTTTTTTATTGCAGGGTTTGCTAAGGAACAACCTCATTCATAAACTGTATGGTAAAAGGTAAACAATCAGGAAACAAAAACAGTTGGTATTTGAAACCTCAACATCATGGGACCCTATAAGCATCAATCAAATTAAGAATGAAATTCAAACCTTACAAAGACAACTACAAAAACTTGCCATGAACAGGAAGCAAAAAAACTCCAAAAGCTACACCAAGAGCAGACCTATTGGATACTACCTAAACAGCATAAAACAAACAAAACTTTCATAACTCCTGCTATCAGCAACTTGGAACCCGATCCAGAATCCCCAGGCATCCCTTGAGTAAATGCTGACCTGACTGAAAATGCTGATTTAACAGAGGAACTTGGAATCATAAATTTGTCTAATCATGAACTTTCCGCACCAGAAGTAACCGTTTTCTCCAAAGGCCTCACATTCTGCCCAACCGCCAAATTGGATAATTTACAAGTATGGTCGGATATGGAGGAATTCTTCAGGAGACTAAGGGTCAAAGAATACTTTCACAGTAAAGAAAGGAATCCAGGGACAATAGGAGGCAAAAAAAAAGAAAAAGAACAGTAACTTCACACCTCCTTAAGGACGCAACCCCAAACTGGTCACCTATATTGACAGCTTCAGGCTGAAAGTCACATCCCTGATATCCACCCAGGAAAAGAAAATATTATACAACCTTACACCACTGGAGCGAAGAGCTGTACACAATCTGTTCAATAATCAGGCCATAACCATCAAACCAGCAGATAAAGGGGGAGCAATCGTTCTGATGGAAAAAGACAAATATACAGGTGGTCCCCGGGTTACAAACAAGATAGGGTCTGTAGGTTTGTTCATAAGTTGAATTTGTTTGTAAGTCAGATCAGGTAAATTTTTTAAGTGTAGCTTCAGCCAAAAAACTATTTTTAAGCTTTATGGATAGCATAAGGAATGGGGTAACACTGCTGTATTGTTTGTTTTGCTGTATATGTTTCTGTTCAGAAGATTTCACCTCACTTCCTGTCCCAATGATAACTGGATTTTGAAAATTTTGGGTTGTTGTGCAAACAAACCTTGGTGATAAAGCATCAGTGGAGACTCCTTTTTCCCATAATAACTCTTACAGGAGTGAATTTCCCTTCCTAGGGGGAGATTTCCTCTCACTTCCTGTTGTCTCCCTCTGTTTGTAAGTAGGAGTGTTTGTAAGTGGGATGTTTGTAACTAGGGGACCACCTGTATACAAGAGGGCCAGAGGCAGCTGGCAAATACTACTTACTACAAAAAACTGGATTATGATCCGACCCAGGATTTTACCAAGCAATTAAAAGGTCCCATTACAACAATGCCAAGCCATCTACATTCAGAACTTATCAATGTGATTCCAGATAATCCAGAAATTGGAGACTTCTACATGCTACCCAAGATTCCCAAGCCTGGAAATAGAGGCAGACCCATCATAACAGGTATGAATACACTTACCGAACATATCTCAGGCCTTGTAGAAAATATATTAAAACCGTTAGTCATGAACACTATGAGTTTCCTGCAAGACACCACTGCTTTTTTTAACAGGCTCAACAATTTACAACAATTACCACCAAATACACTTCTAGTCACTATGGATGTAGAACCTCTGTACAGTAACATCCCTCACAAGGATGGGTTGGCCGCATGTCACAGATTCTTATCATCCTCACCAAAGTGCAAATACACTGCTGAGGATGTTACACAGCTCATTGAATTCATTCTTACACACAACTACTTCACTTTCAATAATGACATCTATCTCCAGTGTATGGGTACCACTATGGGAAGTAAAATGGCACCCCAATATGCAAATTTATTTATGGCTAACCTGGAGGACAAATTCCAGAACAGCATACAACATAAGCTATACAGATATTATCGCTATATCGATGATATCTTTATGATATGGACTGAAGGTGAAGAAAATCTAAAACAGTTTTTCTCATTGATCAACACCTTTCACCCATCTATCAAACTAAAAATGGATTATTCAAACACACATGTCAACTTCCTAGACACTGCAGTATACATCCGGGATGACAAGTTTCACACTTCTATATACAGAAAATCAACTGACCAATGCAGCTATCTCCATAGTTCCAGTTTTTACCCCCAGCACACTAAACGGGCCATCATAAATAGCCAGGCCATCAGATACCACTGAATATGTTCAGACCCAGAGGACAGAGATAAACATCTCAGAACACTGGCAGACTCCTTCCATAAGAAAGGGTACAAAGACAAAAGCATCAACAACAGCATAAACACGGCCTTGAAAACCCGAAGATAACATCTCCTCCAATACAAAGAGAAAAACCAAATAACTGTGTACCATTAGTCACTACATACAATCCAGCACTAGAAGGGATAAAAAATATAATCAAAGATTTACAACCCATTATAACAGAGGATGAAACTCTGAAAGAAATATTCCAACAACCCCCAATATTGGCTTTCAGACAACCACCCAACCTCAGACATAAACTAATCAGCAGGAAACTTCACTTTCATTATGAAGTCACAAATAATGGAAGCAAACCCTGCAATAAAAAACACTGCAAACTGTGCAACCAGATCAATCAATCTAGAAGTGTCACACAGACAAATGGAACCTTCAGTATCATGGGATCATACAGCTGTTCCTCTAGTAATGTTGTGTACCTCATTTATTGCAAAAGGTGCAGGAAAGGATCTTATGTTGGGGAAACAGGACAGAAGTTGCAAAGAAGGATGAATTTACACAGACATTCCATCAAGGAACATAAAGAAGACAGTTTCTGCACACCTGTGGGACATCACTTCTCACAACCGAACCCCACTATTGAAGACCTCAATATCTTAGATCTTAAAGGGAATTTCAGAACTATCCAGGAAATGAAAACATTTGAAGTAAGAATGATACTTCTTTTTGACACAAAAAAATAACAGCTTAAATTTGGATATTGGTTTCCTTACCCATTACACTACAGTTTTATGACCCCCTCTGTGACTGTCACCCCCCCCCCCCGCCCCCACTCTATTGCTCCCGCTCTGTCTTATCTCAATTACCCTGCTGCTAGCTTTATTACCATCACCATATGCATTGGATTGTATGTTTGCTTGTTTTTCCTTTTTTTCCTTTCCCTCTGAGATATTTCTTTTAACTTTCTGCTAAAACTTTTGAAAATCAGTACTGCTTGGACACACCCAGAAAGCTTGTCCTGAAAATTTGTATGTTAGTGCAAATAAAAATAGTATCACAGGGGGCGTGGCCGGCCGCAGACGGAGATGGCAGCTTAGGAGAGGAGCTCCGTGGTCCAGAGCAGACCAGCGGCACGCAACAAGCTTCAGAAGCAGCCATCGATCTCCTACAGCAGGCCAAAAAGCCTCAGAAGCTGACTATGTACTTCTCCCAGGCCGCGGACGGAGGTAGGCAAGATGGCGCCAGGCCATCATCCACACCTGTGCAGGCCCCAGCATCTCAGGCATCCCATCCAGGCCTAAAACGGAGTAATATAAGCACTAAAAATAGCCCGGACTCCTACCCTCCCTCACCACAATCAGCTAGTCCAGCTAAAACCAAAATTAGAGTGGATGGCGGTGGATATAGTCCGACACCTAGCGCGGGCTCTGATTCGGGAGAGGAGACGAGAGAACTACCGGACTCCATAGAGGAGTTCCCTATCACCAACACTCCGGTGCTAGACTTAGTCTTAAAGGACATGTTGCTATCCCTTAGAAGCACATTACATGCAGACATTGTCTCCTGTATGCAAAAATTTCACAAGGAGGTGAGAGAGGGGGAAAACAGAGTGGAACATGTGGAATCAAAAATGGGGGAATTTGCAACGACCATAAACGATCTGGTAGACGCCCATGAGTCTAGTGAAAATGACATGGAAGCCATTAAAGCTAAGTTAGCTGACATAGAGGACAGAAGCAGAAAAAACAACTTAAAAATCAGGGGGATCCCTGAGTCAGTACAACAGCCTGACCTCCGGGCTTATGCCACTGATCTCTTTAAAGGTCTAATACCAGAGCTTACAGACCTAGATGTAACCATTGACAGGATACATCGCTTACCAAAACCAGCATTTTTACCTGAGCAAATCCCCAGAGATGTAATTTTGCGCTTACACTTTTACCACATCAAGGAAAAATTGATGACTACAATGAGAAAGGGTGAGAATGTCCCTCCACAGTTTCAAAATCTCCAATTCTTCACAGATCTATCACAGTACACATTACAAAAAAGGAAAAACCTCACTACTATCACCAAAGCACTTAGAAATCACAACATTGGATATAAATGGGGATATCCAACCAAAATAAGACAAGGATGGGAACACACATGTGGTAGACTCATTGGAAAAAGGACTGCTGCTACTGAAAAAATGGCAAATTGTCACAGAAACAAGCAAAAATCACCCACAGCACCATAACATTCCTGCAGTGGAACAAGATTGGAGGGTAGTCACGCCCAAAAATGCCAAAAGCCATGTTTGATATTGAAGCTTTGATAGATATCTCTGATGATCACGGAGGCAGAGAACCCTCCCATACAACAGAACTTCCCCCCTATTACTCATGAGCAGCAAGCAGCTGCACCCGGGCTCTAGAAGCCTTTTTTTGACTGGTTATTGTTATTATGCGAACTGTTATCTTTATAGTTCTTTTTTCTTTTTATTATGTTACACCTTTCAACATTTGCCTAACACGGAGAATTCCAATCATTGCCAAATTCACCGGAATGAGAGATGTGGAGACCCAGACCAGTCTCGACTCCAGTCGCTAAACCACAGGAAAACAACACCTGCTCAACGAACTGTGAGTACAACTTACACCTACATACAAGACACCAAACATGGAGTGGCAATACCCTTCCTACCCACTAGATGGAGTGCTCACCATATAAAGTGATAAGAATTTAATTTAGTTTTACCCCTGAGACACCGTCATGAGTCTACACTTCATCACAATTAATGCAAAAGGGCTTAATCACCCGGCCAAAAGGAGATGAATGTGGGACGAAGCCTTGCAGTTTAAGTGTGATGTACTGTGCGCACAGGAAACTCATTTTGACAGCAGAGCTCCACCTAAATGTACACATAAGAATTTTCCATATGTGTTCACAGCAAGTGCAGAGGAGAAGAAGAGAGGTGTTCTAATTGCAGTAAGGGACACAGTCTCCTTCACCCTTCATGGGCTTATCCAAGACCCCCAGGGAAGATATATAATTTTGCAATGTGACATCAACTCTAACACGTATACAATTGTTAATGTTTACGTGCCCAACACACATCAGATACGCTTTCTAAACAAAGTAATTAAGAAAGTCCGTCAACATCAAAAAGGAGCTCTAATTATTTGTGGAGACCTGAACATCACATCAGACCCACTTATAGATACCACAACGCCTTCCAACAGACAACGTCCACACCTGCAGAACTGGACGCACCACAATGATCTGTATGACGTGTGGCGATGTCTCCACCCTGGAGAAAAGGACTTCTCTTTTTTTTCCACTGCACATCATTCATACTCACGAATTGACCAATTCTTGGTAGACCAGCAAACGCTATCCAGAGTGGTCGCATCCACCATAAATAAAATAACCTGGTCAGATCATGCATCAGTAACTCTACATATAAAAGACGCACTTTCCACTACTTCAATCCCAATCTGGAGAGTGAATTCCTGTCTATTACAAAGGCCTGAAACAACAGACACATTGAAAGACGGATTGAAAGAATTTTTTAGTATTAACGAAAACACTGTAACTGATGATTTTACTTTATGGAACGCCCATAAGGCGTATATAAGGGGGATCTTTATTCAGTTGGGGGCAAGGGCTAGGAGGCAGCGCCAAACACAGAAAAAACAAATTATTGACGAAATCCATACACTAGAGTCGACCAATAAACAAACAATAACAACAGCCATTTCTGAAAGACTAACGAAACTTCGCCTAGACCTTAGGTCATTATTGATGGACAGCTTTGAAAAAGCCTCCAGAAAACTCAAGATGCAATTCTATGCCATGGGAAATAAAGCAGGCAAATTGTTAGCGCAACGACTGAAGGGCTACAGACACAAAACGAAGATACCATATATAATACATCCCCTCACTAAAGAAAGACATCACCACCCCAAAGACATAGCAGACGCTTTTAGTAAATACTACGAAACATTATACAACCTTAAAGACGACCCTAACACCCCTCAACCAACGCCAGCACAGATTGAGGCATTTCTACAAAGCACTCCTCTTCCCAGATTGACTCAAGACCAAATAACTAGACTGAACACTCCATTTCAAGATAACGAAATACAGAAAGCAATAGACTCAATACCCAATAATAAATCACCTGGTCCTGACGGATTCACAGGGGAATACTATAAGACCTTTAAACATATATTGACACCTTATCTCACTCGTATCTTTAACAAAGCTGCTGCCTCCTCGTCCTTCCCCCAGGAAATGCTACAGGCATTAGTTATAACATTACCGAAGCCAGGAAAGGACACATCTGTACCGCAAAACTTCAGACCCATATCTCTTTTGAACAATGACCTCAAATTGTATGCTAAAGTAATTGCGCTTAGGCTACAGGATGTCCTACCTTCTCTTATAGATTCTGATCAGTCAGGATTCACCAAAGGCAGACAAACGTCAGATGGTACGAGAAGGATGATAAACGCCATACATAGTGCTTCTCAACAGGGAAAGCCTTCTCTGCTCCTCACGTTGGATGCAGAGAAGGCTTTCGACCGTATTCACTGGGGATACCTGGCCAAAACCTTAGCAACCTTCGGATTTGATGGAATAATAAATTCAGCAATCATGGCTTTGTATACGTCCCCATCGGCTCGTGTATTCACCTCAGGGGTACTCTCCTCTCCATTTAAGATCACAAATGGGACCTGTCAGGGTTATCCTTTGTCCCCGTTAATCTTTAACCTATTAATGGAACCCCTAGCTGCATATATCCGCAATCACCCAGACATATATGGGTTCAAGGGTCGCAATCACACTCACACAATCAGCTTATTTGCTGACGATATAATTCTCATGATTACAGATGTGGACAAATCCCTGGCTTCTGTACACGCTACCTTAGCAATGTTTAATCGAGTCTCCTACTACAAGGTTAACGACTCTAAGTCACACATATTGGGACTCAACATCCCCCCGGCAACCAGGAAGAAACTAGAAAAAACATTTCCTTATGTATGGTGTGATAGGGGTATAAAATACCTAGGGATCATATTGACGCCTAACACTAATGATCTAGTCAAGGAAAACTATAATCCATTACTTACAGAACTAAAAGCTAAGCTTCGGGACATTTCTCTGGGGGAATTATCCTGGTCTGGGCGCTTAGCTGCCTTTAAGATGAATATCCTACCCCAAATTTTATACGTATTTAGGACGCTACCGATATCAGTGCCCAATTCCTTCTTTAAGAGAGCTCACACAGAAATAACCCAATATTTGTGGAAAGGGAAAAAAGCAAGGTGTGCATATCGCAAATTAACAAACACGAGAGAAGCGGGGGGGGGAGGGGTGGGACTAACAAACTTGAGAGACTATCACAAAGCCGCAATCCTCTCACAACTGAGAGCATGGTTCCAACAAAGCTTAGATAATAAATGGCTGGACTTGGAAAATGACCAGGTTCCAAAACATAGTGTGTATCATTTACTATTAGCAAATAACCTTATAACAATTAAAAATAAAAAATGGTCCCCCACTATACAAGCTGCAGTAGAGGCATGGCAAGAGCTATACACAACTCCTGCATCAAATATAGTCTCAACGGCCTTGCCAATCCCCCTACAATGCTTAACACTAACCATCCCTGACCTTGAAGTCAGACGGTGGACTCAAATGGGGATAACAACAATAGAGGATCTGAGGGTTGGACCAGCCATCAAGACCTTTAGGACACTCCAAATTGAATTCAACCTACCTGAGTCAGAATACTATTCATACATGAGGGTACAACATTTTCTCCTCTCCAACCCTAACATATCCCTGCTCCTCCCATGGAAAACAGCTCAATTTTTTAAATCACCCGAAAACAAAACTAAGGGCATCTCCCTAATATATAAAACACTAGGAAACAAAGATCATTTTATTAAAACTTCCCATTTTCTAGCCTCGGAAAAGGACCTATGCCTAACATTTACAGAGGAACAATGGCAACAGGCAATCAAACAAACATATAGCTCAACCAAAAGTGCTAATCTGTGGGAACTATATCAGAAGATTCTGATGAGATGGTACCTAACCCCATACAGAATCTCTAAATTCAACCCTCGGATCCTACCACTATGCTGGAGGAACTGTGGAGAAGTAGGTATACTGCTACATATACTATGGTCATGCCCGGTAGTGAAACCTCTATGGGCTAGTGTATTTCAAAAATGCAAACACATACTTAAAATAGAGATTTCCCAATCCCCAGCGCTGGCTCTACTATCTTTGGAGCTTGAGAAATTCCCAAGCGAACATAAAACAATTATATCCCATATCCTCCTCAGCACAAGGTTAGTTTTAGTCCGTCACTGGAAACTAAGTTCAGCCCCCTCTGTCCATGAAATTATTACAACGACCCAGACACATGCCACCTATGAGGAGGCATATGCCTCATCCCAGGGAAATTACGCACAATGTGCGGAAAAATTGAGAAACTGGCACTCCTGGTACATCAACTACACAAACCGGTGAAATTAAGGCATTGATTGGTGACAATGTTAAATCTATTAAGGCAAATGTTTAATTCTGTTTAACTTTGTTATAATTTTGTTGTTCAATTCTCTATACTCAACCATTGGTTAATTATACTACCCCTCTAATGCAGCAGTGCTTATAAACTGAAATATACACTTAACAGTGATGGTGTTCACAACATAATGTATAATCTGACTCTCAGCATTGGTGGGCTGCGCGGGGGCTCCCTCCCCCACAATCACAGTGTGTTCCCCGTGGGGGTGAGAGTGGGGGGGTGGGCGCCCGACTGGCGGCGCCGGCAGGGGAGACCAAATGAAAACATTACTGTTGGTTATCGTAATCATTTAATTGAGAAATGTGTCTTAATAGTGTTTATATAACCTTGGTACTGCTTGTGAACTTTGACTTCTGTATACCTTTGAAAACCATTAAAATTTATTGAATTTAAAAAAATAGTATCACAGACAGTACTCAATTTTCTCTGGCACAATTGCACTAATACGGCTACAATCACCTCAAACATGATCTATGGAAAACTGGCACAGTAATATTTGAGGGAACTGACTAAGGCAGCAATGGTTGCAGTATTTACCATTAGTAGTTTCCTCCTCTTTAAAATATATGTTAACCTTAAAGTGTTACAAAACCTACAACCATAAAATCAGTAAAAAAAGCATACATGGTATACTCACTGTGGAACCTAAGGAATTAATACTCTGCATTGTGTAAAAGGCTGTTTAATCTTGTCTTCTCTGATCCTCCCCTCCTTCTCTGTCCCCGATCCATGTCCTGATAAGACAGAGCCTTTGGAGTCACTATGCACATGCTCAGTTTGCTATGTATTGCTAGAGAGTTTTTTTCTTGAGAGAGTGCAGGGCCAACCAACACTGTCCAGACAGTTGGTCCTGCAGCCTTATAGGACAGTCAGACTAGAATGAAAACATCTTTAACCAGACACTGATAGAAGTCACAAGACTGCTATATACTGCTGATGAGAAAAGGTATTTGGCAGCTTATATTTACTAAAATTATTGCATTTCCATGTTCTGTGTACTGTGGAAGACCAGATATAGTGAATGCAGGGTCCTGGGTTTAGTAACACTTTAACAATGAACATCTCTTGTTTGCTCCTTTTTGGCCTGTTAAATATACAATTCTAAACATTTTGTCATATCTGCTTGGTAAGTGCAAATAAACATCAATTTATAAAGTCAGAAATGTAGAGCTATGTAGAGCTATCCTGTGCCTTGTGCACATATCCTGTGTTATGCCCATAGAGTAATCCCAGTCCTCATCTTGGACTACCAAGCAATCTCTATGAGGAGATATGGAGAGTGGGGGGATTCAGTACCTTGGCAAGATTTTTGACCTGAGACACACTTTAAACTGGGAATGCTTACCTGTGCTTAGTTGTCCCCAGAAATACAGAGCTATTTTTCTGTACCTAGCTATGGTCAGTAACGAACCAGATGCCAGTTGATCAGAAAATACTGATCCATGGTTGGGAAGCGAAACATGAGCAAAGCAGTGAGCCGTTTTTCTTTTAATATTAACTTGTGAAGCATTCTATGAGCATATGTAGTAAAATGTTACTAGGTGTAGTCTTAACTAAGATTTTTCTAAATTAACTGGAGCTTTTACCAACCTATTAGCAGAATATAGTGCCAAGATTCTATTCACATTGAATGCTACAGTGTATGTCATGTATTTTATACAGTTATTGTTAGCAATTATTTGAACATTAAACTATTCTATTCTTTTGTACAAACATAACTTCAGTAAAAGTATTTTTTGTAACAATTAACACCAATGAATGCCATTTACCCGGTGACTTCATAGCCTTGAAATAAAAACACAATGTATTAAAAATAAAAATGCAGTTAAATGCCAATTAGAAAGATTTAGTATATATTGGAGCATTCACATAAACAAGTGTGTTCTCCTAGGTAATTGGTAGGTAATAAAGTGCCGATTGTTCTAGGTAAACCAAAATGTGATTATACTGATAATGCCCATATGTACAGTAGGTATAATTTAATTATTCCTAATTAAACATGTCAAACATTTATATTATGCATAATGTTAGCCAGTGGACACATGAAGACAAACTATGCCTTCACATGATGTTTATTTAAAATAACCTGAATCCAGTAAAAAAAAAAAATGCAGTGCTTGGTGATTTTAGCATAATGAAAGAAAATACAAACACACTAAAATATTTAAGAAAAACATTGAATACATTGGTTTATTACCAATCAGCATTCAATAATTATTATGAGAGTCTATACTGAATGTAAATTAATAATTAGTCCATAAACGATATAGTACTTTGCTGTGTTGTAGTAGATCACGCTAATTGCATTCGACATAAAGATGGCAAAATCTATGTATCAAGACAAGACAAGCATGAGTAAAGAATTAACAGAAATCTTAAGGCCAACACCAGCTTGGGCATTCAGAATTCTGACCATTCCTTTCCTCCTTACAGACCTCCACTATACTTTTTTATTATTGTTTAGTATACATACCTTTTATAGGTGTCTTTAAGTCTGGTCACATGAAACAGTAGGTCCTTCTCTTGTTACTCTAGCTTGTGGGTGGCTCCTGAATGCTTGACAATGGTGATTTTATCTGCTGCATTCTTCTAAAAGCCCAAGGAAGTTTGAAGGGATACAAATTCTAAAGAACCGCGCTCAAGAGAGTAAGCATAAACATATGTAAATATCACTAATAGTCCATACACATAAATGGAGCCAAATGCTGCCCCATGAATCAACACCTGTTGATCCAGTGAAAAAAAAGTTCAATCAATAGATGTGTTATAATTATAGTCCATAGATTTCTGAGTGCGGGATATGGTAAAGCACAATATAGCCCAGGGTCACTTATTGGTAAACAATGTCATATAATCAAAGGTAAAATGTATTCATAAAATAGATGAAAGTTGTCTTCAGTGGAGCCTCACCACCGGGCACTGATGACACCCCCCACTTACCAGATCACAGTGACCCCCATCACAGAGGTCAAACCAGCATTGGTGGGAGCCATCCTATCACCTTGTGCCCTGGAATCCTCTGTATCCCTCTGGATGCCTGATAGGAATGCCCAGATGTGGATCAAAAACCAGGAATAGAAGAGACAGGAAGCTCCAATCGTGAAATAGTATGGTGCATTTATAGTAGTATGTGCATTTATTTAGTCAACAGCATGTTGACATCATCAGGGGCCCCTGATGACCCCTGATGATGTCAACGCACTGTTGACGAAACGCCGCGTCAGGTGGCAAGGCTAGCACGCGTCATTTCCGCTCTTTCGGAATGCAGGTGGAGCGCAATCTGCGCCCCCTGCTTCCTTGTTCAGCTTACAGACGTTTTTTAACCTGTATTGCTTTTATGGACTTTTCTTCATTATTTTTTAAATAAATGCACCATACTACTTCACGCTAGCCTTGCCACCTGAAGCGGCGTTTCGTCAACAGTGCGTTGACATCATCAGGGGTCATCAGGGGCCCCTGATGATGTCAACACACTGTTGACAAAATAAATGCACCATACTACTATAAATGCACCATACTAATTCACGATTGGAGCTTCCTGTATCTTCTATTCCTGGTTTTTGATCCACATCTTGGCATTCCTATTGGGGACCGGCATCTGGAGGGATACAGAGGATTCTGCTCAAGAAAGTCCGCAAACAGTTTGCTGAAGACAAGCAGACTAAGGACATGGATTACTGGAACCATGTCCTGTGGTCTGATGAGACCAAGATAAACTTATTTGGTTCAGATGGTGTCAAGCGTGTGTGGCGGCAACCAGGTGAGGAGTACAAAGACAAGTGTGTCTTGCCTACAGTCAAGCATGCTGGTGGCAGTGTCGTGGTATAGGGCTGCATGAGTGCTGCCAGCACTGAGGAGCTACACTTCATCAATGTACGTAACGCGTAGGGCGACAGGAGACGTGTAACACTAACCATAGGCAGACAAGCTTGGCGCTCGTGGAGAGAGGAACATTTCTGTTTATAAAAAGTGAGTGTAATTTTTACTCTATGTTTTAAATAAATGCTTTTAAACTGTATTTGCACCAGGAGAGTATTTCTGCTTTTTACATATGCCCCTGAGACGGTTTCATTGGAGTTTGCCAAGTGCACAGAGCTTACCCATATAGGAAACGGAGCAGGAGGAGGGGAAAGGAGAAAGAGGACCCCTAGTGGTAGACCCTGATCCTTACCGCACAAAGAAACCTTTATGTGCTATAGATCTAGCACATCTCAGGTGAGAGGCTAGAGCACTTAGAAGTGGCACCACAAGTCACTGGATATATATCTACCTACATCTAGGCACAGTAATATCACTCTGGTGAAGGCAACATTTGAACATTTTTGCTCAACTTTTATTTGTATTTTATTTTTTGACTGCCCATTTGGCATACTTTATTTTACCCACCTTGGGACCTAATAGATATTCACCCATGTGTCAAGCTAACTGTTTTGTTGAATTACTGTGGCCCCTGTGAATCCAGCCTTGAGACATACAGTGGATGCATATTTATGTGTAAAATTATCCAATGTTAATTTGTATTCAGTCAGGCTGACTGTCTTGTTTTACCACTGTGGCACCTGTGGATCCAGCCTTGAAATACACAGTGGATGCATATTCATGTGATAAGCTATTCAATGCTAGAGTGCACTCTGTATGTATGACACAAACTATCCGCGCATGTTTCTAGGTGAGTCATACAGGGAACTATTCACTTTAGCAATTATATGTATTTAGCCCATGTAAAGGTGCCCAGCGCGGAGACACAATTTTACCTGGTATTAGGGTACACAAGTACTATGCAAAGTATAGACAGATGATATCTGTCTATGTTTCCTAGAGAGGAGGTATAAGTACACAGGTATACAACAGCCATTTATTTACACATATGTGTCCTCACATTAGAAAGTCACACTAAGAATGTCGGTTTATTTTGTCAGCACTCCACTATTTACCCTATATTAGTGTTTTTTGATGTTATTGATTAAACATACAAGTGTGAGCAGCCGACATAATCAATCACTAGATATTGTTGGAGATTGGGAGAGTGGGAGCGCAGGAGTAAATACATCCAAGTACATGTACTGTGACATACTAAAGCAGAGCATGTTCTCCTCTCTTCAGAGACTGGGCCACAGGGCAGTATTCCAACATGATAAAGACCCCAAATACACCTCCAAGACGACCCCTGCCTTGCTAAAAAAATCAGAGAGTAAAGTTTATGGACTGGCCAAGCATGTCTCCAGACCTAAATCCTATTGAGCGTCTGTGGGGCCTCCTCAAACTAAAAGTGGAGGAGTGCAAGGTCTCTAACATCCACCAACTCCGTGAAGTTGTCACGGAGGTTGAAAAGGTGGGGGGTCAGCCTGTCAGGGCTCAGACCATACTAAGGACATGAATTACTGGAACCATGTCCTGTGGTCTGATGAGACCAAGATAAACTTATTTGGTTCAGATTGTGTCAAGCATGTGTGGGGGCAACCAGGTGAGAAGTACAAAGACAAGTGTGTGTGTCTTGCCTACAGTCAAGCATGGTGGTGGGAGTGTCATGGTCTTGGGCTACATGAGTGCTGCCGACACTGGGGAACTACAGTTCATTGAGGGAACCATGAATGCCAACATGTACTGTGACATACTGAAGCAGAGCATGATCCCCTCCCTTTGGAGACGGGTCACAGGGCAGTATTCCAACATTATAATGACTGCAAACACACCTCCAAGATGTCCCTGTTTTACATTGCATAGTTTGCTGTGAAGGGTGTAGCAGTGTGCAGAGGGTCATTTGGCATTTGTAGTGTTAACATGTGGTCACACCCCTTTAGCACCTGGTAGTTCATTACATGTACAAGCTATTGGGATCTGAGCACAGGTATATCTCTTTTTCCACACCTCCAAGATGGCCACTGCCTTGCTAAAGTAGCTGAGGGTAAAGGTGATGGACTGGCCAAACATGTCTCCAGACCTAACCCCTATGGAGCATCTGTGGGGCATCCTCAAATGGAAGATCGAGGAGCGCAAGGTCTCTAACATCCACCAGCTCCGTGATGTCGTCATGGAGGAGTGGAAGAAGACTGCAGTGGCAACCTGTGAATCTCCGGTGAACTCCATGCCCAAGAGAGTTTAGACAGTGATGGAGAATAACGGTGGCCACACAAAATATTGACACTTTGGGCCCAGTTTAAACATTTTCACTTAGGGGTGTACTCACTTTTGTTGCTAGCGTTTTAGACATTAATGGCTGTGTGTTGAGGTATTTGAGGGGACTGGAAATGTACACTGTTATACAAGCTGTACACTCACTACTTTACATTGTAGCAAAGTGTCATTTCTTCAGTGCTGTCACATGAAAAGATATAATAAAATATTTACAAAAATGTGAGGGGTGTACTCACTTTTGTGAGATACTGTAGGTACAGAGAAGAATAGGAAGACTTGCATATCTGAATGCAATGAGTAGGCTATAGGAACATGCAAAATAATATATCATTAAACTATGCCAAAGCACTGTCTGTCATAAAACTATTATTCAAAATGCATACACAGGTATTCTTGTCTGTATATGTTTAATGCAACTCCACCTAAGCAATTTTAGGGAGACCTAGGCTACTGAGCAAAATAAAAAGTCAACAGCCTTTTCCTCTTAAGAAAATGGTTGCCTAATCTGATCAATTTTGGCAGGATCAGGTAGCAGTCTTCTGGCCTCTATAGCCCTGGTACCCAACCAGTGGCTAGAGGTCACATTATTAGTACCCAAAGGCCCCGGCAGAAATTAGTAAGTGTTTCCCTGCCAGCGAAGGAAAAGCATTCCTCCCAACCATCTGGCATTCTCCAAGACTGTTCCATGATTTCAGAGAAATCCTGATGTCCTGTGGATTGGGTTCTGTTCCACAAGTTTCAGAGCACTTTTTTCACCACTCAGCTCCATGCCTAAACAGATACTGCCAAATAGATTGAACTTCTAGGCCAATAGTATGATTATAGCATTGTACAGGCAGTGGTAAGGGATAGAAAAAAAGCCAAGTGTGTCCTGCCTCTCCCACGGAGCACCAATGCTTTTTAGGGGGGGTTGAGAAAGGAAACACCACTGATCAGTATTACTTTGTTGATGAAAAAAAATACCAACTTATCACTATGGATGCACTTTCAGTTTGGTCTGAAGACAAGTTTGGACTGACTTTTGCTTGTTTGGGTGTTAGTCCAAATGCCGGACTTTTAGCCTATCAGCAGGAGGTGAACTTCATATGTAGTAGCAGGTTTTATCCCCTGCTACTATATATAACAGCTTCCTTCTTCCGCCATTTTCTTTAGAAAGCTAACACTCACTGCTTCCTTAGCAAACCTTGATGCCCCCACACCCCGTCTCTTACTGGTTGGGAATCCCCAGACAAAGTGGCCAGGGATATACTACAGAAACAAAAAATTGATGTGGGGTTCCCCACATAATTTATACCAGACCCGTCGGGTATGGCATTCATTTTTAAGGTAAACCCCATGCAAAAACAAGCAAAAAAAAAAAAAAAGCAAAGTTCCTTGGTGTATATAGGACTCCTACTCATTCATACAGAAAACAACAAAACAGTCCCATAATGTAAATCCACAATCAATCATGTCTTCCAGCTATGCAGTCCATGTTAATAATGATAAACATGGACAGCTGACATGGCCCTCTCGACGACTGCTTGTTTGGGAATGACAGTTCTGGCAGATCCCAAATGAATATAAACAAATGTACAGGATTTCCAAGGCAATGTCATGAATAGAGTTGAGCGAACACCTGGATGTTCGGGTTCGGACCCGAACTTTTCGGCACAAAAATGACTGTAAAAAAGTACTGGAAAGTGCTAGAGGGCTGCAAAAGGAAGTAACTGATTTTAGAACAATAATCTGTCTCCCTTACAGCAACAGCAGGAACCTGACCCTATAGGAGTAGGCGATGATTTTAGAACAGTAATCTGTCCCTTACAGCAACAGCAGGAACCTGTCCATATAGAACTAGATGATTTTAGAACAATAATCTGTCCCTCTCTACCTAGGCTCTACCTAGTCCAGCCAGATCGTTCTGTAATGCAGGATGAGATGTTATTAGATCTGCAATCTGTCCCTAAAAGCAGTAGTAGTAGTAATCTCTACCTAGTCCACAATCAGATTGTTCTGTAATGCAGGATGAGATGTTATTATATCTGCAATCTGTCCCTCACAGCGCCGGCAGCATCCTCTCCCTACACTAGCCATAGAGCATGTGACATGCAGCACTGAGTGACTCCAGCTTATAAAAAGGCTGGGTCACATGATGCACTGGACAATCACAGCCATGCCATTAATAGGCATGGCTGTGATGGCTTCTAAGTGCAAACCAGTGAAATGCTTGTTGATTGGCTGCCGTGCAGCTATTCAACATGCGTGATCAAGTACCTGAACCCCGAACCCAAACTTTTTTCAAATGTCCGGGTTCGGGTCCGGGTCACGGACACCCCAAAGTTCGGTACGGACCCAAACTTTACAGTTCGGGTTCGCTCAACTCTAGTCATGAAACATCGACATCATGAGAATCCCTCTGACATAATTAAAAAAGGCGGGGCACTGTCGGTTTTTGGAGAGATAATAGCTGGAAAATACAACATATAATCTACAGCCTGTCTTCTAGATGTATCATGCCCTAAGTGAAGAGCATTCTTCTTTGTGTTATTTTAGCTTGCTTGTACATTGTGTTCCAACTTGAGAGGTGAATTGTATAAGCTAGAGTGTGATAAGTGCATTATGAGCATTTCAGAGGGTATTGGTGTGTTATCATTTGAAGCATTCAAAATAAAATATTCTGTCAGGGAATTCAGGATCTTTTGATGGATTTCTGAGTTAATCAGAAGAGAGTCATTCAGAGACAATCTAACATCATGTGGTTTGGTAAAGAGGGATGTGAAGAAAGATAGAAGTGTATCGTGATTGGACTAGGGGAAAAACAGAATGTCACAGTAGAGTTTGCTAATTCTGCTAGTGCTAACATGGCACATTCTAAAGAACATACTGTGCAGATGTGAGTAATATATGTAATCTTAATCACTGGGATGAAGCTCCTCTGCCAGACATCTATTATGGAATGCTATTTCAAAAGAATGCTCTGTATTTACCATCAAGTAAGAAGTTTGAAAGTAACCAAGATAGGAGAAAATTGAGAAATGTGTGTCCTGTAGACAGATCGTATCAGCTTACAAAGAGTGCTCAGGGTTCAAGAGGAAGAATCTAAGAGTGCATGAGAGAGAGAGAGCTATTAAGGTCCTTTCTGCCCAGGGAGGGTGTTAGAGTGGTGTGGTAATAACCATTAATAATGAGGGTCTGTTGAACATGGGTGTGAATATGTTGCATTAGAGTGATAAAAAAGCAGACTTGTTTCTCATGTGGGGTGTAATATGCAACAAGGGTGAGTTCATTCAGATCAATACCTCTCTCCTGGGTCTGGAAAACATAGGTGGAGGAGGAATGGGATATCACATGAGAACTCTGCTTTGTTTGGTAGGGCAACCGTAGCATTTACCATCAAGTAAGGAATTTGAAAGTAACCAGGATAGGAGAAAGTGGAGAACTTAGTGTCCTGTAAACAGATCATATCACCTTACAAAGTTTTAACGTGATAACTCTTTTGTTTAAGGTTGTCTTAATTTAGAGATGATGTCCTGGGATAGCATTAGCAGAGGAACCACCCCCACTAGGGAAGTAAAGGGTCAACTGGGAAGGATGGGGACATACAAAAGAAGGAGCAGGCAAGGAGTAAACAAGAATTTAAAAAATGAGCAAATACCATTGCCTATAACAGCCCCATGGCGGGAATCAACCAAAGTGGCAGCTTTAATAGATAGCTCCTGAGGGATGGAGTGGGGTCGACAGTGTCAGCTGCCCTGGAGATAAAGTGGGAAATGGTAATATGAAATTCTGCAGCCAGAACTGAGAATAGTATGCTGATGTGGTAAGGAATCATGGGGAGGCCAGGAAAGCCCAGGAACACTAGTGCAGAGGTAGGAGATAAACATATTAAAGGATCAATAGACCAAGGTCCAAAGCATGACTAATTATACAAAATATATGAGATGATAGGTTCACCTGGTAGGGAGATTCCCACTCCCTCAGGCCGTGGACATATTCCATGCTGGTTAATATAAATCACACCACGGGATTGAGGAAAAATCAGGCATGAGAAAAGAAAACCAATATGCCTAGCTAGATAATGTAGATAAATTGATTGAGGATGTTTCAGTAGTGGGATTCTCACAATTTTCGATTGAGAATAGGGTCCCTCCCTATACCAAGGGTAATTGTAGATGCAGAAGGGTCTACTGGGTGCACCTAACAGTGCCCCACAAAACAATAACAATATTAACTGTGGCCTGCAGTGGTATGCAGGGTGGCATGGGACAAAGCTGCAAAAGTGTATAAGACCACCAATTTTTTTCAAAGGTTGGGAAGGGGGAAAATCATTAGTGACCGCAAATGCTTTTTAAGCGGGTGAGGTCCTTCACTGACCACCAGTGACTGTGAAGGAGGGTGGGGACCGTTAAAGCCCAATCACACCAGGGTAATCCACTGTGGTGCATTTAAAGCATGTTATATCACACGAGGCTGCCAGAAACCCAGAGCAGACCATGATTTTTTTCAACCTCTTACCACAGTAATTTTTTCCATTCACTGACCACCAAGCCCTTTGAGCCCAAAGTTGTTTTCCTCTCATGGACTGCCGAAGCAAGGATATTTCCTGACAGACTCCATGGTAGCATACGTTTGTGGGTGGCTCGACCTCCGCAGCTACCCCACGGGACTCCTCTCCCATAAATCTTTGCTCTACCCAGCATGCCGTGTTCCTTTTTTGTCCTCCACCATTGGACCAGTGGATGGTTAAAGCTACCGAAGATGCCTTACTGCGTATTATTGCCTTGGCCAGGAGAATAAGTCCCTCCTACAGGCCCCAGCTGAGAGCGGGGTATGGAGCGAGCAGAGTAAGCGCTGAAGATTCAAAATTTGTGTACGCTGGCCTAATAACCCAGCTGAGAGCGGGTGGCCATTTATCTGCCCTTGGACACCGAGATGCGAGACTCGTTTTTTCCCTGGTGGCATAACGGCAGCAGAAGTGGTGAGATCTACCCTTTTTCTGGCTTCACATGGGAGCAAGTGTTTGTTTTACCTGTGGTATTGTGCTTTTTTTCCCCTTTGTCCTGGGCTTTCTCTGCTGACAGTCATGGGGGCTACTGTGTATACTGGCCGCCACTTCCGTCTCCAGTGTTCGTTCGTATGTACGTTCATTCGTGCATTCGTTCTGCGCATGCGCAGCCGGGAAATACGAATGAAGGTCTGGTGCGCGCATGAGTTCAGGAACCTGGCATTGCCGGGTAATGACGTCATACCACTTATTTTTAAGCTGGGGAGCCCCACACAGCCTTGGGAATGCTTGTTGGCTCTGCGGCAACTTCCCCAGTCTGTGTGGTCAAGCTCTCCAGATAAGCGGAAGGCAGTGGGAGAGGGGGAGCTGGTTGTTGTGTGCTAGCATTAGACACAGGCTGGAGACTGTTCTTCCTCTCTCCTACAGGTCTTTGGTCCAGGATGGATTCCTCTCTGCCCCTAGTGGCCGGCCCTCACATGACAGGTACCATTAGGTTCCTGGGATGGGGGGGATTAGCCTGGGGGGTGGGGGGGGAGGCTGGGACTACTGGATGGAATGACTGCAGCAGTGGCTTAAAGGTTTCCTTTCTCTTTCTCTTTCTCGCCCTCATAGGTCTGATTTTCATAGAAGCTCACAGAAAAGGAGCGACTCTTCCAAGTCTCACCTTCAACATCATCATTCATCATCTAGATCCGGACAGCATAGATCTCGCTCAGGGTCAGGGCACCGCAGTGAAGTTACACGTCATCACTCCCCTTCCCGTCCCCGAGAGAAAGTGTGTTGGGGATGCAGAGTGATTGTGTCTGCAGATAGGTCCCTGTGCGACTCCTGCTATGGGAAAGCAGTGGGTGAAAGAGAAAACCCTGATCAGCACCTGGAGGCTGTAATTAGGCGGGTAGTTAACCACTTGCCGACCGCCAACCGCAGTTTGACGGCGACAAAGTGGTGCGATGACGCAAATCGCCGTCATATGACGGCGGCTGCGAGATCGCGCACTGTGAGCGTGCGCCGCCGGAGGCGTGCCCGCACGCTCACTGTGTTCGGGGAGGGCCAGGGAGCGCGTGCGGCGGCTTCGATTGCCATCGGCTACCCGCGATGCCCCCCGGAGTGAAAGAACGGAGGTCCGTGTAAGTAAACACGGACCTCCCTTCTGTGAGAGGGGGAAGGGCTGTGATCACAGCCTTCCTCTACATGGAAGCTGTGATCGCTTCCCTTCCCCTGCTAGGGCAGTCCCCCCACAGTTAGAACACGCCCAGGGAATACAGTTAACCCTTAGAGCGCCCCCTGCAGGTTAACCCCTTCACTGCCAATGGCATTTACACAGTAATCAGTGCATTTTTATAGCACTGATCGCTGTATATATGCCAATGGTCCCAAAAAAGTGTCAAAATGGCCCGACATGTCCGCCCCAATATCGCATTACCGCTAAAAATCGCAGATTGCCGCCATTACTAATAAAAAATAAAAAAAAATAAAAAACCCCAAAAATGAATTCTCATCATCCGTAAACGCGGCCACTTTTGCGCAAACCAATCAATAAATGCCGATTGCGATTTTTTTTATCGCAAATATGAGGAAGAATATAAATCGGCCAAAAACAGTGAAAAAAAATGTTTTTTTGTATTTTTTTTTGGATTTGTATTTTAGCGAAAAGTTAGAAATTTGGGGTTTTTTTTCGCTCTTCTTTTGTGTATAGCGGCGATCAGAAATGACGCAGCG
Organism: Glandirana rugosa; assembly: GCA_018402905.1. Classification (NCBI taxonomy): domain Eukaryota; kingdom Metazoa; phylum Chordata; class Amphibia; order Anura; family Ranidae; genus Glandirana; species Glandirana rugosa. The sequence goes on along the minus strand of BLSH010384845.1, from coordinate 246,316 downwards.
ATGATCAAATACCACCAAAAGAAATCTCTGTTTGTGGGAAAAAAAGGACGCAAATTTCGTTTGGGTACAACGCCGCACGACCGCGCAATTGTCAGTTAAAGCGACGCTATGCTGAATCGCAAAAATGGCTCTGGTCCTAAAGTGGGAAATCAATCTGGGGCTGAAGTGGTTAATGACTCCTTGCTGGAAAGAGAAACCCGCCAGCCTCGTGCGTCTCCTGCAGTTCGTCCAAGATCGCTAACAGCTGAGAGCGATGGGGATGATCAGTTGGATCCCTTCCAGCCTGACCAACAATCTTCGGACCACTCAGACAGTGAGTCACAAGATGAGACACCCGAAGTAGGGTTTAGGTATGCATTGGTACCCTCTCTGGTCAAAGATGTCAAGGAGGCATTGGATTGGAAGAAGCAGAAGTTCCACCTCCAAAACAAAAGAAGCTGTTTAAACAGCTTAGTAAAGAACGCTCTCACTTTCCCTTCCTAGCAGAGCTGGGGGAAATCATCACAGATGAAGGGAGTAAGGTGGAAAGAAGAGGTCCACTTGCCTCAAAATTCCAAAAGCTTTATCCTTTTAAGGAGAAAGAAGTTAAGCAGTTGGAGATAGCACCGCTTGTGGACGCGGCCCTCATGAGATTGAAAAGATATGTAACCCTCCCCCTGGAAGATACAGTCTCCTTCAAAGACCCCTAAGAAAGAAAAATTGATACAGATCTAAGGCGGGTATATCTAACAGCTGGAATGGCTTGTAAACCAGCTTTGGCCTTGGCGACACTTTCCAAGGCCATTGAGATCTGGTCAGACAAGGTGGAGGTAATCTTAGCTGGCTTTTCCACTGAAGCAGCCAGAAGCTCGCCCATTCAAGAACTGAGAATGGCTTCAGACTTCATGGTAGAGGCATCCATTGATATTATCCGTCTCGTATCTTGGGTGATGTTGGCATCAGTCACGGCTAAGTTGGCTCTATGGCTCCGGTCATGGCGGGCAGATTCGGCCTCCAAGCAGGCATTGTGCCAAATTCCCTTTGAGGGTGCTTCTCTCTTTGGGAATAAGCTGAATGAAGCTATCACACGGGCTACGGGATAGAAGTCTAGTTTTCTTCCCCAGGACTGGCGCCAGCTGGGACAGAAGCGTCCCTCAGCAAGAAAACAAAGCTTTGATCATGGTAAAGAAGCATGCGGTTACAAGCCTGGGCGCAAATTCGGAAGATCCTGGAGGGCCAGGTGAGTAGGGAACCAAAAATCCTCAAAGGGAGGTTCCACGGGCGGACAGGGTCCATCTACGTCTTTTTGAGTTTGGGCCCGCTCAAACATGCCCAGTAGGTGCCCACCACATGTCTGGGTGGCCTCAATTCGCGACTTTTGGACAATCAGAACTTGTGTCCGCAGGTCACACCTGGGTATTCAAAAGAAGCCCAAAACAAAGATTTGCCCCTACGGCTGTTCCATCGTCAAGGGAAAAAAGGGAAATACTGTTTGCCTATGTGAAAACTCTGCTAGACCAAGAAGCAGTCAAGATAGTGCCAGGCGAAGAGAAAGGACAAAGGACGTATTCTCCATTGTTCCTGGTCCGAAAGAAAAATGGCTCATGGAGACCAGATTCAAGATGAAGTCTCTGAACTCTATCCAGCAGGCAGTACAGCCGGGAGATTTGTTGAGTTCCATCGACCTGAAAGATGCATACTTTCATGTTTCAGTAGCAGCGGAGTTCCAGTGATACCTATGTTTTGCCATAGGCCAGTTACACTGTCAGTTCACCTGCCTCCCTTTTGGCCTCACGACATCTCCAAGAGTCTTCTCCAAGGTACTACTGGCAGTAGTGGCACTGTTGAGGGTCAGAGGAGTGCGTCTGTATCACTACTTGGACGACCTCTTTCTGCTATCCCAAGACATGGAACAGCTGCTGATTCATCAAGACTTAGTAGTCAACACCTTGCAAGAGTTCGGCTGGATACTGAACAGACACAAGAGTCATCTGCATCCGTCTCAATCTCTCATCTTCCTGGGAGCACTCTTCAACACAGAGTCAGCGACCATCTCTCTGCCAGAGGAAAAAATAAGAATAACCTAGAACCGAGTCTATCGAGCCCTCTCATCTCCATGGGTTTCAGCTCTCCATTGTCTGAGGGTAATTGGGACAATGACAGCTTCCATTCCGATGGGGAAATGGGGCCAGTGGAGGATGCATCCATTCCAGAGGGGGTTCTTGCAGCAGTGGGAGTCCCACAGCAAGACCCAACAGATTTGGATAACATCTTCAATGAGACAGTCTATCCATTGGTGTCACTCTCTGAAGCCGGCCACCTGGGTGACAATTACCTCGGACGCCAGCAGTTCAGGTTGGGGAGCCCACTGTCAATCAGAGATGGCTCAGGGCAAATGGGACTTTTCCTCTAGGAGAATAGTCTCCAACATCCTGGAACTACGAGCAGCATTCAAGGCCCTACTAGCCTTCCAACATCTGACAGTGAATGCCTCGGTCATGCTAAAAGATGGACAACACGACGGCAGTGGCCTATGTGAGAAGGCAAGGAGGGACATTGTTGAGGAAGTTCAGCCAATAATGGATTGGGCTCAGAGAAACTTAAGCAACATCTCGGCAGTGCATATTCCAGGTACTCTGAACACCCAGGTGGATTTTCTCTCCAGACACCATCTCGACAACAACGAGTGGTCCCTGCACGAAGAGGTAATCAGGTGGATCCTGACATTGGGGATATCTCCAGAGTTGGACCTGTTCGCCTCGGCCTGCAAGCACAAGTTGGACAAGTATTATGCGAGATCCCCAAGCTTGCGGCATAGACGCAATCTCAGACCAGTGGAGGTTCCGTAGGGCTTATGCGTTTCCTCCGATTCTGCTAATACTTCAGTTCCTGTACAGGCTCAAGTCGGAGCCTATAGAGATCCTTGCAGTATTGCCCTACTGGCCGAACAGACCATGGTTCCCTCTTCTCACACTTCTCAGCTTCAGGGACCCGGTCCCTCTTCCGGTCAGACCAGACCTTCTCTCACAGAGGAAAAATCTTCATTCTCGCCCATCAGTCCTACACCTCAAGGTCTGGTGGTTGAGAGGGAAAGGCTGGAAGCCCTAGGCTGTCCTCAAGAGGCCATTCCAACCCTTAATGCCAGAAGGGGAAGTAGGAATAGAACCTATGAACGGATCTGGGCGAGATTCTCCCTTCACATGAGTACAAGACCTGGCCTTGTTAGTTCTCCAGGTACTGCAGATATTCTTAGTTTCCTTCAGTCTGGACTCGATATACATCTCTCAGTTAGCTCACTTAGGGTCCAGGTGTCAGCTATCTCCGCATTTACTGGCACTTCTTGGGAAAGAGACACTCTCGTACATCAATTCTTCAAAGGAGCTGTCAGACTGAATGCACAAAGGAGACCAAGATTTCCCTAATGGGACCTTCCTCTTGTTCTGGATGCATTATCACAGCGAGCATCTTCTTCATCAGAACCTCTGTCATTAAAAGAATTGACTGTGAAGACAGTTTTTCTTGTGGCAATAATTTCGGCCAAGCGGGTATCAGAACTCAAAGATTTGGGGTAGAGGGAGCCCTTCTTTACCTTCTTTCCCGACAGGGCAGTGTTGATACCCATGTTAGGAGCAAGACCAAAGGTAACAACAGTGTTCAATGAGAATCAGGAGATTGTGCTCCCTACATTCAAGACATCAGAGGATGGGGGAATTTATCCCCTGGATGTGGCTCGCTCAATTAGGCAATATCTGGAAGCCACGGCCTCCTTCCGCAAGTCGGAACATATTTTTGTCCTTCCCAAGGGAAAAAACAAGGGTTTACGAGCCTCAACTAGGTCGATATCAGCCTGGATTTTGCAGACCATACAGTGGGCATACAGAGCGAAGTGCTTGGATCCTCCAGAGGCAGTAACGGCGCATTCGACTCGTGGGATTGCAGCTTCTTGTAGCACCAGATGTGATCTGCAGGGCAGCTTCTTGGTCGTCCATACACACCTTTATGGCTCACTATTGTGTTGAACCAGCTGCTTTGTCCTCTGTTAATTTTGGGTTTCAAGTTTTGTCAGTTGACAATAATAATGAAACCTTTTTTCTGTTATCAGCATATCCCACCCGTGTGTGTAGCGAGTTATTTCCCACACGTATGCTGCCATGGAGTCTATCAGGAAAACTGAAAATTTATATCAAATACTTAACATAATTTTCCTTTCCTGATAGACTCCAATGCAGCAGAGTTCCCGCCCAAATGCCGGAGTAGGCTAGTTACGGAACACAGCATGCTGGGTAGAGCAAAGATTTATGGGAGAGGAGTCCTATGGGGTAGCTGCGGAGGCGGGGCCACCCACACACGTATGCTGCCATGGAGTCTATCAGGAAAGGAAAAGTATGGTAAGTATTTGATATAAATTTTCCATTTTTTGTCTCCCACTGACCAGCAGATGGCTCTATGTTACACACCCCTGATCTTGTTTTTTTGTGCTGTGTGTTCCACTACTGATCTCTGCATTCTAAAAGCTATGCTGTACATTACATACTCTTGACAGTGCATACTGTGATATATGTTATATAAAACTGACTGTTGCACTCTGTAAGCTGTGCTGTACATTACACGCTCTAGGCTGTGGTGTTTATTGTCTCAACAATTGCTGGGTGCTATGTTGTCCCTGTTCTTCTTTAAGGTAGGATCAGAAAAAGTATTAGCGGAGTGCCTGTATTTTCTACAAAGAAAAGCATGCGTAATGCATGAGTTTAAATGTTTAAAAAATATCCCTTGTGCCAAGGTTTATGTGTGTCTATAAGACTCTTATTTTTTTCTACTGTAATTATAATGAGTATTTTATTAGTACAAGGACTGCAGCATACATGTGTAATGTGTACTGGATGAACCAGAAATAATAGAACATAATAAGGAACATTTTTCAAATAACAATTTTCAGGTGTAGTGGCTCAGTAGCTAGTTGCATAGCATAGCTAACAAGTCATAAACCCTGACAGATTTTCTAACCGTACCCCAGATTATACATAAAAAAAATGTTTTGGTTTCCTGAGAAGTTACTTCCATAAACTTAGAAATGTTTGTCATGCAGAAAAGTGAGAACAATGACATTTACTTTTTTTCTTCTAAAATAAAATAAAGCTAAAGCCAATAATTTTGAAGAAAAATATTGAACTATAATAACTCAAGGTGATATGTTTGCAGAAACGGATTTTATTGCTGGTCAGTTGCTAAGATTTGACTATGAAAATGTAATGTAATATTATTAGTATTACTATATTTTCAAGAAATCAGCATTATATTGTAGCTATGACTACCACATAAATATTCTGAAATAAATTACTTTATTTCAGTGCTTTTGACACCTCTTGCCTTTTAATATAAGCAACCACCCCAATAACTTATACATGAACCGAGTATTGGGATTAAAATGAATCATAGATGCATGCAACTAGAAACATACAACTGCATTATTCTTCTGTCCTTTGATATAGTAAATACAGCGGTGGATTTGTTTACTGCCATAAAGTATTAGAAATAGCATAACAGAACGCTTTCTTAATACACCAAACATATTGAATTTTGCCCATTTGCTGAAAATAATTCATATAACTGGCCAACTGACATAAATAATGTCTATATGTTTGTATACACTACAGTTTATTTATTTTATAAGACCTGGACAGCCAGGCAACTAGTATTTTTAGATCAGCAATAACTGCTTATATATTCCTCAGCACATATTTGTTTTAATTCGTACAGAGAAGTCCATCCCATTTTCTGAATCTATGCTACATAAGCAATCAAGTATTGTTATTATGGAAATATTTAACCAGTTATATGGTTTGGAGCAGGTTGAAACCTAGGTGATGCTAATAAAATACCTGTCAATGAGCTGTATGGAAAACATGCTATAAAAATATTTTGTTTTATCTAACAAATAAGTGCAAATAATGAATGAATTGATCCTTCCAAAAATCTTGAGCCGGATCTGATAATCTCCTGTGCTCTCTGCCTTTGCTGAACTCTTATCATTAAGCATTGTTCTCAGCTATCTATGAGAGCTACAGAACATCTCCCTCTATGTTATGGAGATCAGCATCCCTCTATGTTATGGAGATCCACCATCATGGGGGGACAGCTGATAAAAACGTAGGGGGCATGGGCGTCCAGAGGGGCCCGGTCGCCCGGGCATCCCGAGCTGATAGCTCAGCTACAGCTTCCTTTGTTTGGCCAGTGTCAGTGGGTGGGCAGAGTGTCAGGGGTCAAGTTACCAGTAGTGGCGCGTGGTTCAGTCAAACTGAGGGAAAGGCCACATCTTGTATCGGGATTGGAGCTTGGTTGGGCTGTCTCTTTGTTCGAGGGGATGTCTATGCTATATTTGTCCATTTCTTTTCTGGATTGGACTATCTCTTTGCCGGAGGGGATGTCTCTGTAATTGATTGGGCTGTCTCTTTGCTGGATTGGGCTGTCTCTATGCTGGAGGGGATGTCTCTTTGCTGGATGGGATGCCTCTTTGCTGAATTGGGCTGTCTCTATTCTGGAGGGGATGTCTCTTTGCTGGAGGGGATGTCTCTTTGCTGGATTGGAATGAAATAGCCACGTGAAAGAAGGTAGGGTGAAAATGCTACCCTCCCTTCTTTTACATGCCCATTTCACTGTGAAATGGGCATGCAAAGGAAGGAGAGGAGAAATGCAGTAGTGGCAGGTTTCATATTTTCTAGACAAAATATAATTCTCCTTAGGCCCCTTTCACACTTGGCGGACCCTTCAGCAGATCCGCTTACTCAGCAGGGGATCTCTACACTGATCCCCACTGAGCAAGCAAATGACAGGTCCGTGTCTGCTCTGTTGATGCAGAGCGGACACGGACACCGTCTGCTGATCCCTATGGGCCGGTGAGATGGAAAAGCACTGCCTGTACGTTTCCATCCAACTGTCATCCCATCTGACAGACAGATGGGGAATGAATCTCCATCGGTCTGTTTTTTTTTTTAAATAAATGTTTATTAGGGTTTTTTCGTCAATACAAAACAGTATCAAGAACAAAGTTTTGACATAGCATTGAGTGACTGGCCGAGCCGACCTAGGGTAAAACACTGAATATATAGATAAAACGACAAAGCCAATAAAAACAAAGAAGCAGGAATAGAGCTTTTACATAATGTTGAGAACAAAGATCGGTACTAAGATTAGATACAGTACTCTATGGGAGGATAACTGGTAATTCACTCAGGAGACCAAAGCAAGAGCAAGAATAAGAAGCGGAAGCCATGAGTAATTTACAGTAGAGGCCTAGTAATATGACAGTACCCAGTAGGTTTAATAGAGTGCAAATACTATGGTTGGGACTCCTGGGTAGAAGTTTGTGGAATGTCAGGGGGAGAGGAAGGGACTGAAGAGGTGGGATCCTGGAGCTTAAGCTTGCCCAAGGTACCAGCAATGCCCACCCTGAGGTACCAATCGGTGAAGCAGAAAGGTTCCATGTAACGTTTGATTTCTTTAGGGGAGAGTGATTGTTCCATAAAGTTACGCCATCTTGCATAAAAATTTTTTGAAGATTTAAAGTCCTGGTTGATAATGTCCAACCTTTCAATAAGAAACAGACTTTGGATAGTGGCTTTTACTTGGGCCACTCGAGGTGGGTCAGGTTTGATCCAGGCTTGCATAATTGTCCTACGGGTGGCCAAGAGACAAAGATGGGCCCATTGTGAGGTTTTTTCCCTGGAGGGGGAAATGTCTGAGGGGGGCGCCGCATTATGGCTGAAAAGACAAAGCATTGGGTTCTTGGGAACCGTGCGCTTCTGAACTTTTTCAATGTATCTGATAACTTGGTCCCAGAAATCCGCTATCTTGGGGCAGCTCCATAGCCTGTGCAGCAAGGTGGGTTTGCTTGAAAGGCACCATGGACAGGAAGGAAGAGAGGGGTCTGCCGAACTGTAACGAGACAGGACATAGGCCCAGTGTGAAATTTTGAATTGTGTCTCTCTCCATTTTTCTGATATTGTTAAAGCGCGGACCTTTTAGTAGCCCGCAAGTATACGTGCCGGAGCTTCCTGATCCTCAAGGGCTGTGGCCCAGGGTTGCAAGGGCAGAAGAGAGTATTTGGCGGCTTCGTGCTGAATTAGGTTGGAGTAGATTTCTGATATTGAGTATTGTCCTTTCACCATGAGCACATCAATAAAGGAGGATTGAAAAGAGCAGGAATTTGGCTTGAGACTGATGCTGATATAGTTCTTCAGTTGGAGGTAGTTGAACAGGTGGGGCATCGGTAGCAAGAAGGCACTTGCTAGCTCTAGAAAGGGTTTGACCATGCCCTTTGAGGGGTTGCAAGCTTGGAGGACCGTTTTTAGACCCAGTGTGGACCATTGGGCAAAGGGTTTGCAGGTTGCGGAGGGGAGTAACATGGGGTTTCCCGCTATGAGGAAGAATCAGGAGATTCCGGGAGGAAGGCCCAGGAGTTTCCTCACCTCTCTCCATGCGATGACTGTGTCCCTGATGAGGGAATTAGTCCTTAGGGAGGTAGGCAAGGCTGAAAGCATTGAGTGTACAACCGCTTGGAGTTTGTAGGGTGAGACTAGTGCGTCTTACAGTTCATAGTTGGAGTATCTAGAGCATTCAGTAAACCAATCAAATGTTTGCCTTAAAAGGCTTGAGAGGTTATAGAACCTAATGTTGGGTAGACCCGCTCCACCCTCGCTCTTCGGGAGATAGAGTTTATGCAAGGCTACCCTAGGTCTCCTACCTTGCCAGACAAATTACAACAGGGCAGAATGTATTTTGTGAACATCCTTGTGTTTGAGAAGTAATGGGAGAGTCTGCAGAGGGTAGAGAAGCCTTGCAAACTATACCATTTTGAAGAAGTGGCATCTACCGAAGAGCGAGAGAGGGCCCATCGGTGTGTTTTTAGCAGATCAGAACAGATGCCGACAGGTGTATTTGGACACATGGCCATTGATATCCGCCGCTCCATAGAGAGCAATGAGGTGTCCAATCAGGTCCATCTGAAAGACGAAAAAGTGGACCCGATCGGTCCGCCAGTGTGAAAGGTGCCTTAATCTTGAAAGCACTGATGACTTGTAATACACTCTTCATTTTTAAATATTAATTTGTAAGAGTGTTAAAATAAAAATGGGTGCACTGGAGGACTCGGTGGGATAACCAGTGGGTGAATTTGGTGGGATGGCTAATGGCCAGGCCCTGGGGAATGTTGATGGTCAGGCCCAGGGGGGCCCAGTCCTAAAGCTGTGTAAGGGGCCCCCGAAATCTCTAATGGCTGCCCTGTCTGTACCCATAGCACACTTCCTGTCCTAGGAGGGAATCACCAAGTGAAAAAAAAAGCAAGGCTGAATAAAACAAATGCAGCCTCCATTTCTAAGGACTGGTAAACTGTAATTTGTTAAGTGTTTTGTTCTTGGGTTTTGATAAGCTTTATATCTCTCAGAAACAGAAAGATTTTTCACTCTCTGCCTGACCCATCTAATCTAGGATGCATATTATGGACAATGACAGCATTCAGGAAATTACACAGTCTTCGCCTATAAACAACAAAGAAAGGAAAGGTGCCGTAAGTGTAGTACCATCAGTGACATTTAATATAAAGCCAAATGCTAGCCATCACATGTTACACAATTAAATCAAGCTCATCAGAAATGTAAAGGACCTCAGCGGTGCTTGAATCCACTGGGGTGTTGTCAGCACTCTCCACAAGCTGTCTGAGAGAGCAGGGGGGCAAGGTGCTCCATGCCAGAGGCAGCGATGGAAGCAGGAAGCTCTGCAGGGCCATGCAGTGCAGCATGAACCACAGCGCCGGCAGGAAGTCATCCTCAAACAAGGTAATCCTCAACTCATTTCAGAGCATGTGCGGTACACCAGGAGGTGTGTGTGTGCATGCTCCTTTGTCAAGCTATTGACTGGGGCATGAGGAGGCTAATTTATGCTTGGGGCCATTGCAGGATTAACCCATAAACAGCCAGACAATAATATAGTGTAATATACATAACATAATAAAATGTTGTAACAGCATTTACCTGAAATATATGTTATTTTTGGGTCAATGCTGGCCCTGTGCATAAATCCCCACTAAATCAGCCAGATTGCTAGATTTGGGGGCGTGGCCAGGATGTGATACTGAGAGGACATGTGGTGCCTGAGCTCTGCTTCTGTTTCCATCCTACACTTCTCCTGTTCTGTGTCATGCCCTCCTACTGGGAGTGCTCCTGGAGTGCTTGGGATGTCTCCCAGTAAACCTAAGCCTGTCTGAACATCAGCGGCTCCATACTGTACTTCTACTGCGATAGCCATCTTGGGATCTCCTCCTCCATGTCAGCACAAGTCTGCAACCTCACAGACAGTCATGGAGAGAGGAGAGCTGGGCGATCCCTCCAGAGCCGACATTTTGTGGCCATCACCACCTGCAGAGAGGTCTGACAGCCAAGAATGGTTCCCTCTGCAGACATCAGCTATATACACAGTGACCTAGACAAGTTTAGTGCATGCCTTTCTAAGGATTGCATCTCCCATGTGGAATAGGTGGTAAGGTCAGACTCCACTGATCTGCATGCCTTACAGCAACAGGTAACAGTCCTGCAGGAAAAATCAGTGGACATGGAGGAATAGCTCAGACACAACTTCAGTGTGCTGGGATTGTTCAGCAGATGCCAGATATCATTAATGACTACTGGACCTTCAATGAGACATGTGCTCTGGTCTGGGATGCCTTTAAGGCATGCATGCATGGCCACTACATCTCTATACAGAAAGCCCTAACAACTGGTCAGGTTTCCTGCAAAATACTGAAAAGGCCCAGGCTGATTTGTATGCCTCCTTTCCCATCAAAAACTGAAGAAGAAAAAAAGTAAACCAGGCCTTTAGTGGTATGGCTCCTCAGTCAGTGAATCACACATAAAAATAGATAAAATCCATAACTTTATTTGTACAAAGGGTAAAAAATCCATTAGAACCTATATTCAGGTGTATCAATGGTAGACATCAATTGTAAACACTCTATAGAGGCAATATCAAGAACCAGTTTAACACACACTATATTACCAAAAGTACTGGGACGCCTGCCTTTACATGCACATGAACTTTAATGGCCTCCAAGTCTTAGTCCATAGGGTTCAATATTGAGTTGGCCCACCCCTTCAAGCTATACCAGATTCAACTCTTCTGGGAATATTTGACCATTCTTCCAGAAGCGCGTTTGTGGGGTCAGGCACTGATGTGGATGAGAAGGCCTGGCTCGCAGTCTCCGCTCTAATTCGTGCCAAAAGTGTTCTATCGGGTTGAGGTTAGGAATTTGTGTAGGCCAGTCAAGTTCCTCCACCCCAAACTCACTCATCCATGTCTTTATGGATCTTGCTTTGTGCACTGGTCCAAATAATTTGGTGGAGGGGGGTTATGGTGTGGGGTTGTTTTTCAGGGGTTGGGCTTGGCCCCTTAGTTCCAGTGAAAGGAACTCTTAAGGCTTCAGCATATCAAGACATTTTGGACAATTTCATGCTCCCAACTTTGTGGGAACAGTTTAAGGATGGCCCTTCCTGTTTCAACATGACTACGCACCAGTGCGCAAACATGGTCCATAAAGACATGGATGAGCGAGTTTGGGGTGGAGGAACTTGACTGGCCTGCACAAATTCCTGACCTCAACCCAATAGAACACCTTTGGATGAATTAGAGTGGAGACTGTGAGCCAGGCTTTCTTGTCCAACATCAGTGCCTGACCTCACAAATGTGCTTCTGGAAGAATGGTCAAACATTCCCATAGACACAATCTTAAACCTTGTGGACAGCCTTCCCAGAAGAGTCGAAGTGGTTATAGCTGCAAAGGGTGGGCCAACTCAATATTGTACCCTACGGGCTAAGACTGGGATGCTATTAAAGTTCATGTGCATGTAAAGTTGTTCCAATACTTTTGATAATATATTATATACCTCAATCGTGAAAATAGTCAAGATAGCTTGAAATCAGTGAAGTGAAACTGGTAACTTGATAGAGAAATGCCTCATGCTCGACATGTTTTACATCAATAGCTTCATCAGGATCTGGGTGCTATAACAGAGAAAAACATTTTTTAAGAGCAAATGATAAAATGAGACAGGTTTTTGCATGTATGCAATAGCACACAACTAAGGGCATAATATATAAGTAAGAGGAGATAGAACTTAGTATTTTTTGGAAAATGATGCAGAAGACACTAGGTAGCCCATGGTAGAGAGCCACTAATTCCAGGCATGGAAGTGGCAGCAAGACATCAGCATGTAGCTACACAGCACAGTGTAGCTAACTGGTGGCTCTCTTTGTAAGTGCACTGTTTTATTTGTCACGACATTCATTTTACTGGCATTTTGATGAAGCCTTTTACTTTTTTTATGTGGAATCTATACTTTTTAATAAATATACTATACTGTGGGGGAGATTTACTACAACTGGTGCACACATAATCTGGTGCAGCTGTGCATAGTGGCCAATCAATTTCTAGGTTTTTGGTCCGGTTCACACTGGTGCAACATATGCTCCGACTTTGGAAGCACATGTCGCATGACTTATACAAATCAATAGTAACCTATGAGATCCATCTTAACTGGTCTGACACAAGCCGGTCCGACTTTAGAAAAGGTTCCTGCACTACTTTGTTCCAACTTTGGTCTGTTCAGCCCATTTAATATCAAAGTCGGATCCTCGTAATCACCATGACATCCAACATGGTGATTACAGCAGCAGGAAACAGAATTTATGTCACACTGGGATTGCTTTCATTGGTCAAAGGACAAGTTGGACTATCCTAAAATCAGAGCAAAATCGTATCCTGTTCGATTTTGTTGGATGGAAGTAGGACCGATGTAGGATCAATGTCGCAGGGCAAAGTAGGTTGATAGTTGTACAACAGTCATGTCATACCAGTGTGAACCCTGTCGTATTGTCATAGCTTAACTGAACAAGCTGAAGTTAGAAGGTGATTGGTTACTATGCACAGCTGCACTGTATTCTCTGTGAACCAGTTTTAGTAAATCTCCCCCTATATGTGATCCCCTGCTTCTGGCTCCATGTTGTGAGCACTTTTTTCCCAGACAGTATCAAGCAAACCTTCTGACTGTCCCCAGTGGTGAGAAGCAATACTGTGAGGTGTCCCCATTTCGAGAATGGAGCTGTTTGACAATGTGTGAAATTATTATTATTATTATTATACATGATTTATTTAGCGCCAACAGTTTGCACAGCACTTTACAATATAAAGAGAGACAATATAGCAACAATACAATTCAAAGCAAGAGGGTCAGAGGGACCCTGCTTCTGCAAGCTTACAATCTAAGAGACTTGACTGGTATTGGTTTGGGACATGTGATCTTATAGACAATGTCATTGAACTAATACGGCCATGTGATCATGTTAGATAAATGATGTCATGAGCTTCCCTGCCCCTTTGCGTAGCTGCAGCTGTGGGGCGGTGAATGCCTCGGCCGCAACCGATTGATACCGCACTGATAGTTTCCATCAAGACTGGCCCGAACACTGTTGACCCAAATGCACATGTTGCTTAAGATCCTTGTGCTTTTTTGGTAGTGCATAAAATGTAGGAATGCATTTATAGTTCATGTTAATGAACTCAAAATTGTACTATATGAATCCCTCACTTAAGGCTTTTTTTATTCTTCATTTGATGGTTATTTTGAGATGTGGTATGACTTAAAATTTGTCTCACATATCCCCATATTTGTTTCTTTCCCACCAAAGAAAACCTGACTTGCTCATGTCAATAAGATATGAGCTACAGCTTCATTTATCAGCAAACATGCTCAAAAAAGCAAAACCCCTTACTGTTATCTCCACTTTGCTGTTTGAGTGGGGTGATCTACATACCAGTGTTGCCAACCTCCCGCAGCATTTTTTACTGGCAAGACATGGAAAATTTACTGGCGGAGCACATTTTTTACTGGCAACCTGAAAAATAACAGAGCTCCTATTAAAAACTAAGACAATTGATATTTAAACACAACATGGAAACACTGACAATACCCATATCAAGTAGTTTGCCCGGTTTACACTTAAAAAGTCAGCACAGCATGGCAAATTATCAGACCCTGATATTTATAGACAGTTGTAAAAATCACTGATTTTTACAAACTGTCAGTAAATTTACTGGCGGTTGGCAACACTGCTACATACCCAGGAGAATATATTGCTAGTATTCTTGACAATCATTATGCCAAATTATACTCATCCACCTTCTCTCCAGATTTCAGTCCCTCTGTGGTCTCCACTCTCTTGGACCCCATAGCATTAGGCTGGCTGTCCACCCCAGAGTGTGATTTCCTCTACGAGGAAGTAACATCAGCAGTCACTTTATTCCCTAATAGGAAAGCTCCAGGTCCTGATGGGATTCCCATAGAGTTCTATCAAAACTCATATAGACATACTTCCTCCCATCCTGGCTGCTACCTACTTTGTATGCCTGGATATACCCTTCCCATCACTATGTGCATCATACAGGCTTATTGCACTACTAAATTGTGATCTCAGAATTCTCACCAATCTCCTTAATTTCAGACTCCCCCATTACTCTCCACCATAATTGTTTCAGACCAGACTGGATTTATCACTCAAAAGTCAACAGTTATAAATATCCGTAGGCTGTTCATGAACATCAAGGCTTAGCATTCTAACACAGGCTCCAGGGTAATGGCCTCTCTAGACATTGAAAACACTTTTGATACCGTGGAATGGCTTTATCTATGAGAAGTACTGGGGAGAATAGGTTTCCCATTGCATTTTATTTCCTGGTTGCAACTGCTCTATGATGGTCCCACTGCGGCTGTCTGCCTTGGGGGCCAGCTAACCCCTCCTTTCTCACTGCATAGAGGCACGCATCAAGGTTGTCCCTTCACCTCTGCATTATTTGTCATAGCTATGGAGCCAATCATGGAGGCCCTGCATGTCTCCACAGGAATTTGGGGTCTGTGCTGGAGGAGAGAGTTACTTTATTTGCATTACCTCCTACTATTCTTTAACGATGATGGACCCTCTTTACAAGAGGCCCTGAATGTCCTATAGAGTTTTTCATGGGTCTCTGGCCTGAGAGTAATCTGGCATACGTTATTCGTCTTTCCAATTGACCTGGTAGCATACAACCTGACACTCTGGAATTTGCATCTGCAGTGGGTTGAGTCATTTACTTATTTAGGTGTAGTGATTTCTTTTGATGTTAGATCATATGTAGACCTAAATTTAGTCTCTGAGGTTAAGAATCAGTTTAAGGCATGGAGGAAACCGGCCTTATCTTTAACTGGTCTTATGAATTTGATCAAAATTAATATTCTCCCCAGATTCACACATCTTTTTCAAAATTCCCCCACTTGGATTGCCAAATCCTTTTTTAAACAACTCACCAGATTTCTACAAGTATTTTATTGCCACACAGTTTGTTACTACCTCTTGGTTGTTGGTGCCGAGTCTGAGCAACCCCTTTTTCATGTTAGAGGTAGCTATTATAAACTCCCTGGAAGCACTGCAGCACCTATTGTTTTGAGGCGCAAAATCCTCTTATACACTGATCCCCCTTATGAAAATCAGCATTAAAGCTTGGTCAGTGGGACTTAAGTGGGAACTGCAGATCTCCCTGCTCTCTCCACTTTCCCCCCACTGTAGACAACCTTACTTTGACTCACTTCTATATGCTTCCTGACCCCTACAGCTGTGCTAACTTCAGAGTTAAGATCTTAGGACACATCTTGGCAAAGGGAAACTGATGACAGTATCTGATCAAAATTCAACTCACCGATGTACTACCAATCTACATATATGCAGTTATCCCACTTATCTCAAACTTGTTCTCCTTTGGAAAAATGTACTGAGCATTGACCATCTCCCAAAACCAACCTCCTCACTCTATCAGCACCCCATCTTCAATATTCTGTCAGATCTCTCCGATCTTCAGAGTAAATGGCTGAGGGATATACCGAACATCAACAATGAGGAATGATCCAACATCTGGGATATGCCATTTAAGCAGCTGGTTTCTGCCAGGAACAGGCTGGTTCAATTCAAAATTCTCCATAGGGCATATTTTACCCCCTACAGACTTCATAAGTTAAACATAGTCTCTATCGCTTAGTCAGTTCCAATCTTCCACTGTAGCAAAACACCTATGAAAACAGGGGTAGTAAGAAAATATTTTGCAGTGTGCGGGCTCGTTGGCTGGAAGATCCCTCCACAGCAGTGGATCTGAGCCCCTGATGCTCCTCCCCTGATTCTAGGAGTCAGATCCACTTCTCTTGTATCCTCTAATACCCAATCCTTTCAATGTCTCACCCATGAGGAGACGTTTTGGAGCATGTCCTGGAATGTTGTGGACTTCTACATGAGCCAATTGTCTAATTTGTATTTGTCAACCCTCACTTTATAAAAGTGTTTTGGGTACTTTTACTTGGAGTGTGTGTTCACAAAAATGAATAAACAACTTTTTCTTTTAAGTACTCTCCTGTACAGCACTGCAGTGCAAAGCATCCCTGGAAATGCCCTGTGCCTTCATTCCAGGCACAGCAGCATGCTGTATCTGGAAATCGTACTTTCCCCTGTGCGCCGACTCATCAGCATATTATACCTTAAAAAAATCAATGTCCTTATTTTCAACTCAGCAATGTAGTTTCCCTGGTACCTTTTATTGGTAACTCACCAATGTACTCCTTTGACAACAGAGTACATAGAAATAATTTTGTTTACAATCTAAAGGTCTACTTAAAAGAAGCCTTTTCATAAGTTGCACATCACAAATTATTTTTTATTTTCTTTATTACCTTTTTATAGTTTTATTCATTGAATAGATAAATAGATATATTTGCATATCTAAACTTATGTTAATATGTGTGTTTAAATATTTTACACGTTTAAAGTCCAACTCCAGCCAAACATTTGTTTTAGCTTTAGCACTGAGGACCAAAAGCCTTTGTCCTCCATGTTTGTGACATAGGACATATGCTGTTCAAACATTGAGTGTGACTTCAGATCAGTGACTCAAAGTATTGAAGCAAAAAATCAGCACGGTAGCCAGGCAGTCATATTTGTAACCTCTAAGTTTCATAACAGGTTTTAAGTGTTAGGATACACAGCAGGGAATATTAGAAAACCCATTGGCTTTCCAATACTATCTTGGAGCTCCATAGTAGAGATTTATCATTACTTTCTATCCTGGCTACAATGGTCTCACCAGACAGGAAGTGAGAAAGAGTCCGCAACAGAGGCATGAACACTAATAAAAAAAAGACATACCCATGGGTTTCCTTATTCTACCCAAAAAAAAAGTTTTGGCTGGATACTTTAACATTAACAGTTTAAGAGACTCTGTCGCTTTGCTGATTCAGAGAAATGTCTACATCACAACACAACACGTTACAAGTTTACTCAACTGTTCAAAAAAAAAATTGTAAGTCTTCGTTTTTTAATTCCATCTCCAAACTTTTGCTCAGTGGGGACATCTGCTATCTAGTTAGAACTTCTGCTATATATTTACTATAAGGCACTTAGGTAAGGGCCTTGAGCTAACAGGGATAAAGGAGGAGGCACCAAGACCCCACAACTAATAGCATTTATTTTTAGCTATCATTTACCTTGTATGGAGACCTCTGAACATGTGGATAAATTAATCAACAGACATTCGGTGGGAAATATTCATTGATTGCTGAAAGGAATAATAGAACTCTCTGTAGCATGGAAGATACACCCATAGAGGTATTTTACTACTGGTACTGAAAATGCGGCAGTGATGTACTAATTTGCAAACATCAAAATAGACATTACCTGGCATTTATGAAGCTGCAGAGGAAGAACCAGTCAGCATTGTAATGCCAGATCCATGATGGCATTTCGTAGTGTGTTGGCAGCCACCAAAGTGTCTTCAACTATGTAGTGATGAGCCAAGGTTTGAAATTGATTTAGCATGCAGACCTGAGTTTTCAAGCACAAAACTGGTAGATGTATAATGTGCAAGGTGGGTTAAGTTTGAAACATACTGATTAAATTAATATAAATTAAGAAAACATGAAGAACATACATTTTGTAAAAAAAATGGTCACTAAAAGGAAGAGGGGGTGTTATTCTACATAGTATGTGGCCAGCAATTTTGCACTGGGTTTCGGCTCAACATCCCTGTGTAAACTGGATCCTGTGTATGTCTTCTTGGTTTTTTTCTTGATTGGTGTGCTGTGCAAATCCAGCCAAAGCTCACCATATTAGATGCCACATTGCTTACAGCTGTTTACTGTATATCCTAATTTATATCCTAATAATAAAGCATAACATTTTAAAGTTGAACTCTATTCAGATATTAAACAAGAACAGCAATGAATGCAGTTACTGTATGCATAAATTAAAAACAGTAATAATATGTATTTTAAAAGCATGTACTGCATTTAAAAGCGCATAAAAGGAACATGCTGGCATGAGGAGAGAACAGAGAGACAGCCTCATCAGTGTGTTGCTGCTTCTTTACTGTTTTTAAAGAAGAAATCTAGCCAAGTTAAACCAAATAGCCCATTAAAAGAAAAAAATGAAATCATCTTTTGTTTGCAATATTTAGCTTCCTGTTTTCTCTTCCTACCAACATACTTCTTATCAGAACATGAATGAACTGACTAACCAAATTGAACCGATCTAAAGAAGAAATTTTTGTCATTTCTTCGTCGTTGTGTGACTACTCCGACAGAGAGACAAGAGAGGAGTACGGTCGTACAAGGAAAATACGCGAAAATTTACGTCATGTACGAAAATTTTATGTATAATAATGACAAAAATTAAATACGTATGTCATTGACGTAAGTAACGACAAGAACAAATTATAGACTTATCTCAAGTTGAAATTTTACAATACGAAATAATAATCCTATATTTAATCCTATATGTCATTTGTCGACATTCGTTACACCGTAGATTATACCACTCGAAACCGACCTAAACG
>BLSH010384845.1:198350-208868 GCA_018402905.1 Glandirana rugosa | reverse complement strand
TCAACCAGTGACGCATATATTATAGAGATTCCTCCCTTTTGAGAGGGGGTTTCAGAGCACCATTTTTCATACAGAGTAACTCCTCCTGAAGCCCGTGTGGACCTCCAAATCAGCGCTATAAAATGGTGAATTTGTTGAAATTGGAGCCTTTCAGATGGGGGCATATCCAGTTTTTTCATACAATGTTCCGGGGAGATGGGGCCAGAAGAGGAGA
Organism: Glandirana rugosa; assembly: GCA_018402905.1. NCBI lineage: Eukaryota > Metazoa > Chordata > Amphibia > Anura > Ranidae > Glandirana > Glandirana rugosa. The sequence goes on along the minus strand of BLSH010384845.1, from coordinate 208,654 downwards.
GAAAATGTCCAATTCTGTAGAGACCTTTGTTGGTCCACCATCTGAAAACGTGGATATCCTGGCCTGGGGGGAAACGGGGATTATTAAAGATATGCTGCAGGGGGCGGGAGGTGGAGGCCAGCTTTGTGGTATTGAATAGGTGATCGCAGAGGGCTAATGAGTGGGATAGCGTGGGGGACAGAATAGCAGGCCTAAATTTGAGAGGAGTCCATAATAAGTAATCTAGAGTGTTAAGAGGGACGGTCTGTCTCTCAATACCTACCCAATCAGGTCTATTTGTTCTAGCATAGATGGTAGGGAATTGTGCCAGTTGGGCCATCTGGTAGTACCTCCAGAGGTTAGGGAGTCCAAGGCCCTCTTGGCAACGACGTCTCCATAGGACCTCAGCCGGACAGCGGAAACCCTTATTACCCCAAATAAATTTTTTAATCTGGGATTGTAGTTTGAGCAGATGTGGCTTACTAATTGGGATGGGAAGGGCCCTAAAGAAATATAAAATCCTTGGAAGAGGGTCATCTTGACCGAATTCACTTGGCCCAACCAGGAGAGACCCAGTTTCCCCCATAGGGTTAGGTTGTCTTAATATGAATATAGGTGATCAATCCTAGCCGCCAAATTAATACCCAAATACGGGATCTGCGCTGGACTACAGGTTATATTATAACTGTTTTTGAGCTGTTGAACTATTCCCTCGGGAACATTCACATTGAGAGCAGCGGATTTAGACAGGTTAATCTTTAAACCTGAGGCCCTACCAAAATCCTGCAACAAATTAATTATGTTCAGGACAGAGACGAGGGGGGACGAGATAAATAATAAAAGGTCATCTGCAAAAAGGGCACATTTGTGGGTGTCAGGACCACATTTCACCCCCCCAATGTCTGAGTGTTCTCTAATAGCTATCGCCAAGGATTTGATGGCGATTGCAAAGATCAATGGGGAGAGCGGGCAGCCCTGCCTGGTACCTCTATGAATGCTGAACGTGTCGGAGAGAACGTTTTGCAGCCTAATGCTAGCTCTAGGATTAGAATATAAAGCTTTAAGAGTTTGCAAGAAATGTGGGCCAAACCCCCAACGACCCTGGACCTCAAATAGGTAGGGCCATTCCACCGTGTCAAAGGCCTTTTGAAGGTCGACTGATAGAACAAACCCTTCCTGACCCAGGCTCCCATCCCACCCCGATCTGAGAAGTGAGATAAGATCCACAGCCCTGCGAATTGCCAGGAATGAATCCCACTTGGTCCCTATGTATATAATCCCCAATGAAAGCTGACAATCTATTAGACAGAATTTTGGTTAATATTTTTAGGTCATTGTTAATTAAAGAGTTGGGCCTATAATTACCGACCTCTGAGGGGTCTTTGTTTGGTTTTGGGATAACCGTAATAGTGGCCGAGTTGAGATCCTCATTAATTAACGTACCCTCATGCAGAGAGTTAAAGAAGTTTGCTAGATGAGGGGCTAAGATAGACCCAAATTGTTTATAATACCCCGTTGACAACCCATCTGGTCCAGGAGCAGTACCCCTTTTGAGATGCTTAATTACCTGTAGAATTTCTATTTCCAAAATTGGAGCTTCTAAAGAGTGACTGTGATCTATGTCCAGGGTGGGAAGGGGAACGCTATCGAGAAATTGGTGGGAAGGTGGAGGGATCTGGGATCTCCGACTTATAAAGTTTGGCGTAAAAATCTTTGAAAGTGGCCAAGATCCTATGAGGGTTTTGAGTGAGGGTCCCCGAAGGGTCTCTCACCTTAGGGAAGGTAAAGGATTTATATTTTGGGGATAATCTGGCTGCTAGACTGGGGCCTACTTGATCTTTCCGAAGGTACAACTTGGCGTTTGACCACTGCACCTGGTTTTCAACCTGGGAGGTTAAGGCCAGATTCAGGGCCGCCCTACCCGCCTCTAGCTTGGCTCGAGACTGGGGGGAGGGGTTTTTCTTATGTGTCCTAGCAAGCTTGTGAAAGTCCTGCTCTAATTTAACTAAATCGCTCTTCCTCTCCTTTTTAAGTTTAGCAGAAAGGTGAATAATCTTGCCTCGCATAACTGCTTTATGGGCAGCCCAAAGAGTCATAGTGGAAACCTCCTAGTTAAGACTAAAGTATTCTTTAAGTTCATCCCCTAGCAAGGTGCAGTGGACCGGGCTGTTCAAAATAGCCTCATTCAGTCTCCATAGTGGTCGTGGCCCGGCGTTTGTCTGAGACTTAAGGTAGAGAACCACCATGGAATGGTCTGAAAGAGGGGAATCCCTTATGAAGGATTTAGCTACCAAAGGGATAGAGGGGGCCCCCCAAAAAATATGATCAATCCTGGCCAGGGACTTGTGTGGGGCAGAGTAGTGGGTATAGTCTTTCGTGTTAGGATTGAGTTCCCTCCATGTATCTACTAGGCCTAATAAATTGAGAAGTTTAGCAAACTTCAGACTCCTTTTTGGGGGTTGTAGGAGGCGAGATCGGACTGGCCCTGACTTATCCAACATGAGGTCAAGGGCGGTGTTGGAGTCGTCGTCCCCCAAAATCACAATACCCTCAAAATGGGGGAGAGGGAGCTCAGCATGGTTCGAAAAAATTTAACGTGACCCGTATTTGGTGTATAATAGGAGACTAGTGTCAGAGTGCGACCCCCAAGGCCTCCAGTCAAGAGCATAAATCTGCCCTCCGGATCCCGAATTTCATTATGGGTATGGAACCCGAGGCCATTTGCAAAAAAGATTCCTACCCCTCTCGTCTTATCCGGGGCATTCTCCAGGAAGAAATGAGGAAAGACTGCATGGATAAAGCTAGGGTTGAATTGAGTGGGGAATGAGTTTCTTGAAGAAGAAGGACCTCCAGGTGCTGTGAGTGAGCAGCCTGGAAGTACTTCTTACGCTTTATAGGAGAATTGAGACCCTGAACATTATGAGAAGCTACTTTTAAGATTTCTGAAAGGTTAGCAGGGGGAATCATGTTGGAGTCCAGGAAAGGTACAAGCGTCACTGATGGTCAACTCACCCGAACTTGCCGAAGCTGTAGTGAAGGAGATCTGTAACTCATCCTGCCCATCTGGGGGCAACCTCCCTGATGCCTGGAGAAGAACCAAAAAAAGAGACAAAGAGGAGAGAGAGAGAGAGAGAAAGAAGGAAAGAGAAGGAGATAAATAAATAAGAGGGGGAATGAACCAGAGCCACCATTCCCCTCTGAGATCTGGGGATGGGAGCTGGGGAACCAGCCCCCATGCCCCGAAATCGACATTGTAACATCTGCCTAATTGGCAGCATCATATCTGTTCCCGGGCGGACCATCTGGACCAGCCCAAGATCAGAGGGAGGAGCATGCTTACTACCCCATCCCCAAAACAGCCCTCAGCTTATAACACAACCAGGAACATCCCAGTGAAAGAAGCACAACCATGTTACCTAGGTGCCCCCCCAGACCCCCCAAAAGAAGGAGCTCCAGGTGGAGGGGAGGAGAGGAGGAAAGGCAGGCCCTGAGGGGGCGACCCCCCCGCCCCCCCAGGCCGGGAGGCCCCCCGGCATCTCATCCCAGAACTAATGCCAGAAACCCAATATGTCCATTGAGGACCAACACGCTCCGTCAGAAGGAGAAGGAGTCAAACCAGAAGGCATTCCTGCAAACATATAATGAAGGAGATACCCAAAAGATGGAGGCCTCTGGGTGGGCCCCCCAAAAAGGGTGCCCGGACCCTTCCGCCCCGGGTCCCAGCCCCCCCAGTAACCCACCACAACAATGGGACCTAGCAGGGTGGCCCCTGGACGGAAGTGTGCAACAAAAAGGAACCCCCCGGATAGCCCAAAATGGGCCTCACAAACCCAAGTACCCTGAAAATTCAATATTAACAAAGAGAACACACAACTCTGTAACAGGATCATTGCCAGTAGCCATGTTACTCAAAAGAAGTCATTTGTAAGCAATTGCAGCTCTCGAAAGGACTATCCAGTCTGAGACAGAAACCCTGAGGTGTCCTAGGGAAGTCAAGGGGGGTGGGAGTCTTTGGACCTCTTGGATTGCTGTTTCTTCCACATCGGGGGAATTGGACTCTGAGGTGAGGGGCGCTTAGAGGAGCCAACTGATTTGGAGAGAAGGGAAGAACCGGGTTTCAGAGAGATAATATTCAGCTTAATCAATAAGTGTTCCCCTTCAAGGAAAGAGGAAAAGCCGTGTCTCTTTCCCCTGAAGGAGAAGGTCAGGCGGAAGGGAAAGGACCACCAGTACTTGTTGGATTTTTGCGTTAAGACCTCCAGCAAGGGTCTCAGGGCCCTCCTCTTTTGAATAGTGGTCGGGGAAATGTCAGCAAAAATTTGAACGGAGTGACCTTGGGAGGACAGCTGTGACATGTTTCTGGTAAGCTTCATAAACTCCTCCTTGACCGCAAAAAATGAGGCTTGACTACAATATCTCTAGGCCGCCCGTCAGGGAGAGGAGCCTGGAGGGCACTATGGGCCCTGTCAAGCTGCAGCCTGTGGTCAGGAATGTCAGGGATAATTTCTTTAATGAAACAGCGAACTGTCTCTGGAACATCCGAGATGGAATCCGGCAACCCCCGATTCGATAATTGTATCTGCGAGAACGGTTCTCTAGGTCCTCTATCTTAGAGAGGGCTGTCTCCAGTTGGTCTTGGAGGTCCTGGATGCAGGAAGTATTCTGATTCGCTCTCACTATTGTTTGGTCTGTCTTTTGTTCAATGGCGTCAATCCTTGAGCCCAAGTTTTGAAGGTCCGATTGGATAGTGGAGGTAATTTGGGAGGCTGTTTGGGCCAAGCCTGTAGATAACATCTTGGAGAAGGTTTCCACCATAAATCTCAGGTCCGAGTGAAGTGTTGGTGAGGGGGACCCCAAGTCAACTGGGTCTCCTGGATTAGGGATTCGGTCACCATTTGGGGAGGAGAACATTTCATCTAGGGTCCTTTCCAGCAGAGACACTGTGGAAGCAGGGGACAGGGCCTGGGGGTTGTTTGATCCAGGCAAATGGAGGAGCCTGGGCAGGGAGGATTTGCGAACCCCCATCTGCCCCAGCATCCATGTCCTCAGGTTTTCTTTGGGGTCTGGCTGTGGTCCCGGGGGCATAGAATTTGTACTAGGGGTCTAAATAGTGAAGACTGGGTGTTTTGAGATGTCTCTTCTCACCGCTGCAGCGTACATGGGGAGCGGTCTCTGTCTGCGGTCACCTTAAAATAAAAAAGGGGGGAGAGAGTCACTGACCCAAATGGTTGCAATGTAGAACGAGAGGCCCAAATATTGTAGCTGAATGAGGGAAGAATTGCAATGGTGTCATAAAACAATGATCAGAGTTCAAAATCCACCCAAATGCAGAATATAGTGCAGAGTAAATATAAAAAGGAGGAGATCCTCAGAGCCCCAGCCCTGGTACAGGAGAGAGTAATCTGGGTGCTCTTGAGCCTAGGACATGGCAGGAATCGCCGGCCCCAGAAGAGGTGATAAGGAATTCCTCACTTGGTCACCAGTGGGGGGTGACATCCAGGGCTGGGCCTATAATAATATCTGTTATGGCAGTCTGGAGGGCCTGGCCACGGCCTCAAATGTCAGTCCGACTCCCCTGTGAAAGTGCAGACTTTTAAGTACCCTGTCTTGGTTGCGGGACCCCTGGAGGGATGCTGAAGAAGGCTCTCTTTCGAAGGCTCTCTTTCAGTCCTGGGAGTGATGAGTGCCTCCGTTCCTCGGGCTCCAGGTACCTGAGTCCGCGACTTCACCTCACGAGTAGGCCGCGGTCTCGGCCTCGCCTAATGGCCGCAACCGGTTCCGGCTGTGCTGGGGCACCGAGAGGCTTGCGGAGACCCCAATGGAAGTCCTGGTGTCTCCTGCTGCTGTGGACCTCCGAATGGAGATGTCTCGATCCTGGGTGGCTGCTCGGTTCAGGCTGTGAGGACAGAGCAGTACGGGGCTCCGGGGCTAAGCTGCCATCACGGAGATCCTGTGCATGCGCTCCACCTATGGAGATTTTTAAGCACCAAAGTTTGGTGCAATTCCACGAGTGTTCGCAATTTTAAAGCGTGACATGTTGGGTATCAATTTACTTGGCGTGACATCCTCTTTTACAACATACAAAAAAATTGGGCTAACTTTACTGTTTTGTATTTTTTTAATTCGTTAAACTGTTTCTTTTCCAAAAAAAAATGCGTTTGAAAAATTCCTGCCCAAATATTGTGTGATATAAAAAGTTGCAGTGATCGCCATTTTATTCCCTAGAGCAGGGGTAGGCAACCTGGGGCCCTCCAGCTGTTGCAGAACTACAAGTCCCATCATGCCACTGGGAGTAATTGTAACTTCCAGCCTTGCAATGCCTCATGGGAAATGTAGTTCCACAATAGCTGGAGGGCTACTGGTTGCCTACCCCTGCCCTAGAGTCTCTGCTAAAAAAAAACATATATAATGTTTCGGGGTTCTGAGTAATTTTCTAGCAAAAAAATAATGATTTTTATGTGTAGGAGAGGAGTGCCAGAAATGGCCCCGTAAGGAAGGGGTTAAGGGACCAAAAGTAATGGGACAATTGGCTGCTCAGCTGTTCCATGGCCAGGTGTGTGTTATTCCCTCATTATCCCATTTACAAGGAGCAGATAAAAGGTGCAGAGTTCATTTCAAGTGTGCTATTTGCATTTGGAATCTGTTGCTGTCAACTCTCAATATGAGATCTCAATATGAGATCCAAAGAGCTGTCACTATCAGTGAAGCAAGCCATCATTAGGCTGAAAAAGTAAAACAAACCCATCAGAGAGATAACAAAAACATTAGGTGTGGCCAAATCAACTGTTTGGAACATCCTTAAAAAGAAAGAACACACCGGTGAGCTCAGCAACACCAAAGACCCGGAAGACCACAGAAAACAACTGTGGTGGATGACCGAATAATTCTTTCCCTGGTGAAGAAAACACCCTTCATAACAGTTGGCCAGATCAAAAACACTCTCCAGGAGGTAGGTGTATGTGTGTCAAAGTCAACAATCAAGAGAAGACTTCACCAGAGTGAATACAGAGGGTTCACCACAAGATGTAAACCATTGGTGAGCCTCAAAAACAGGAAGGCCAGATTAGAGTTTGCCAAACAACATCTAAAAAAGCCTTCATAGTTCTGGAACAACATCCTATGGACAGATGAGACCAAGATCAACGTGTTCCAGAGTGATGGAAAGAGAAGAGTATGGAGAAGGAAAGGAACTGTCAGGATTGAGCTCACCTACAGGTGGCGCTGTGCTGCTCTGGGCTGGTTGCTGCAGCTTCAGTGGCCACCAGCAGGTGTCTCCCTAGAGCCAGCAAGCTGTAATCACCAGGGTGTTAGCAAACTGGGGTCCAGTAGCGGATGAGCAGATAAGGATCAGACGGGAGCGTGGTCAGTAATCAAGCCAAAAGGTCGGTAACGAGTAGTTGCAGGTTGGGATCAGGCAGTGGAGTAGTCGTGGAACAAGCCACGGGTCGATAACGAATGGTAGCAAATCCGGACAACAACAGGGAAGACAAAGCAAGGCACTGGCTAAGAAAGCACAATAACCTGGCAAAGAGGAAGTGCAGAGACAAGGCTTATAAAGGAAGTTCATGGGAGGAGCAAGAAGTTCAAGGTTCACCAGCAATTAAGACATAAGACAGGTTTGTCTAATGGACCAGGCAGAATATCCAACAGATCAGGCAGGGAGCTGTCCAGCATCTCAGATAGCTCAGTGAGAAGGATCAATGCCAGACATGGAAGAAGTCCCAGGTTCAATCCCAGGTCCTGACAGGAACTGCTCATGATTAGAGTTGAGTGAACCCCGACTGTAAAGTTCAGGTCCGTACCGGACTTTGGGGTGTCCGTGCCCCGATCCCGGACATTAAAAAAAAAGTCCAGGATCGGGTTTGGTATTCGGGTATTTTTGGCGCCTTTTCTATAGCTGCTGGGCAGCCTCCTCCTCTACCACCTCCTCATCCAGTCAGCGTAACGCCTTCACCACCAACTTCAGCACATCCAGGGGGAAACGACAACAGGCTGTTTTAAAACTGATATGTTTGGGGGATAAATCCCACACTGCGCAGGAGCTGTGGATGGGCATTGAACAACAGACCGATGAGTGGTTGTTGCAACTGAGCCTCAAGCCTGGCCTGGTGGTGTGCGACAATGGGCAAAATCTCGTAGCAGCTCTGGGCCTAGCTAGTTTGACGCACATGCCTTGCCTGGCGCATGTGCTGAATTTGGTGGTGCAGAAATTTCTAAAAGACTACCCGGATATGTCAGAGCTGCTGCAGAAAGTGCGGGCCGTCTGTGCGCGCTTTCTGCGTTCTTACCCTGCTGCTGCTCGCCTGTCTGCGCTGCAGCAGAACTTCAGCCTTCCTTCTCACCGCCTCCTATGCGACGTGCCCACAAGGTGGAACTCCACCTTGCACATGCTGGAGAGACTGTGCGAGCAGCAGCAGGCAATAGTGGAGTTTCAGTTGCAGCACGCATGGGTCAGTCGCTCTGCGGAACAGCACCACTTCACCACCAACGAGTGGGCCTCCATGCGAGACCTGTGTACCATATTGCGGTATTTCGAGTACTCCACCAACTTGGCCAGTGCCGATGACGCTGTTCTCAGCGTTACTATCCCATTTCTATGTCTCCTTGAAAAAACACTTCGGGTGATGATGGAAGAGGATGTGGCACAGGAGGAAGAGGAGGAGGAAAAGGGGTTATTTCCATGGTTATCAGGCCAGTCCTTCACAAGTGGCTCGGAGGGTGGGTTCCTGCACCAGCATAGGCCAGGTCAAAAATTTTCAAGCCAGGGCACAGTTCGGAAGGACGAGGAGGACGAGGAAGATGATGAGGAGGAGGAACCGTGTTCACAGCAGGGTGGCACCCAACACAGCTCCTGGGCATCACTGGAGCGTGGCTGGGGGGATACGGAGGACACAGATGATACATCTCCCACAGAGGACAGCTTGTCTTTGCCTCTGGGCAGCCTGGCACACATGAGCGACTACATGCTGCAGTGTGTGCTCAATGACAGCCGAGTTGCCCACATTTTAACTTGTGCCGAATACTGGGTGGCCACCCTGCTGGATCCCTGTTACAAGGACAACATGCCGTCCTTAATTCCCTCACCGGAGCGTGATCGGAAGATGCGCAACTACCAGCGCACGCTGGTAGACGCACTGCTGAGGGCATTCCCAAATGACACAGGGGGCTCTGTGGAAGCACAAGGCGAAGGCGGAGGAGGAGGAAGAGGTCGCCATTGCAGCTGTGGCACTGCCAGCACATCAGAAGGCAGGGTTAGCATGGCCAAAATGTGGAAAAGCTTTGTCAGCAGCCCGCCACAACAAACAGCACCACCAGCTGACAGGCAACGTCTTAGCAGGAGGCAGCATTTCAGCAACATGGTGGAACAGTATGTATGCACACACCTACACGTACTGACTGATGGGTCTGTCCCATTCAACTTCTGGGTCTTCAAATTGGGCACATGGCCTGGGCTTGCCCTTTATGCCTTGGAGGTGCTGGCCTGCCCTGCAGCCAGTGTATTGTCTGAACGTGTGTTTAGCACGGCAGGGGGCGTTATTACAGACAAGCGCAGCCGCCTGTCCACAGCCAATGTGGACAAGCTAACGTTTATTAAAATGAACCAGGCATGGATCCCACAAGACTTGTCTGTACCTTGTGCGGAATAGACATTTAGACCGGCCTCACACAGCCATTGGTATACTTGTTCTTTTTTAATATGTCTCAATATTTTGGGGTCTACCCCAATTAGAAAAAAAAACAAACAAACAAATAACAGTGTTGGCTACCTGCAACTCCTCCTACTCCTCCACCACCGCCACTTCCACCTACACTGCCACGGTCATGGCCTAGTCAACCTCTAGGCTCCTGCTCCACATTCACCTCCTCCTCCTCCCATTTTTATTTTTTTGTGATTTTAAGTTATTTCCCTATCCACATTTGTTTGTAGGGCACTTGTCCTACTCCTTACCCCCATTTTTCTTCCTTTTGCAGCCCTCTAGCCCTTTCCAGGACGTCAGTGTAGTAGTTATTTATGTTCTCTTGGTCAAGGTAACCGTCGGTATGTACGGGTGCGGTACTGTGATGGTGGTGGTACGAAGTGACTACTCCACTATACGAAACCTAGTACTCATCTCAACTCACCTGTGGACCTACAAGTCCAAGCAGACCAAGCCGGTTTGAAGCGCCTTTTCAAGCCCAAGCCATGGCTTGAACTGGGCTTGAAATGGGGCCTGGGGCTTGGGGTAACTTCAGTTACCACTGGACTTGAAAACCCGTGATTTTACCGACATTTTTTCAGGACCTTTCCCGATCTCCCGACGTTTTCCTTCTTTTTACCCCCATTC
>BLSH010384845.1:158762-181264 GCA_018402905.1 Glandirana rugosa | reverse complement strand
AGCTCTAGTTTACATGTACAAAATATATAAAAACATGGTTAATGCACACTACTAGATTTAAGCATTTGCAAATATGCGTTTGACGCACTATACCCCAAAGCGCTTCGACCTATGTCGTAATGGTCCTCCTCAGGGGGATTGTTTATATCTGTGGTTGTGCAAAAAGAGGAAGGGCTCACAGTCAATACATACATTTCAATTGCCATTATGCATATTGTATTCTACTTTTCTTTTCATTATAAGTTAAAGAGTGTATATTTACCACTTTTGTGTACATAAGAAACTATGCTGCCAGAGTGTTTGCATCCAATGGTCCTGAGTCCTCCGTGGTCTGTCCCATCTTCAAGAGAAGACAGCTGGCCCCGAGAGATTTACAAGAGGTCATCCGTTCTAGTTGACACTTTAACAATTTGTAGAAAATTTTCATGGCAAGTCACTAGCAAGAGGAAAATTGCAGTGGTGAGTCTACAGCAAGAGCTCTGTAAGTATACAGCATGGAAATTCAGTCACAGTGACCCCTGTGGTGGGATGACTATTGCACAACATAACTGAACCGGAGCTTGCAGCAGATTTGCAGAATGTTTGCAAAGAAAGTTGATCTGAGTCATGCAATGCAGACTTGCTGCAATTGTGCAACAAACTTATGAAGCCTGGCAAATCTAGCAATACAATGGGAGAAGGGCTTGGGACTTTAGATGAGGCACCTCCCACAATGAGGCTTGGCGCCTCCATCTCTATTCATAATAGAATAGAGAGGGGGTTTGGGACTTTAAATGAGATGTGTGGTTTTTCTAGTGGGTACTCTAATTATTTGAGATAGTGTTACTACATCATATATACATGAATAAAATGCTGACATAATCAAGTATAAAAGATGGTATAGAAAAAATAGAACTGAAAAAGGGGGGATTTTATGGAGCCACTATGAATTCAAACAAAATATATATATAGAAAAGTAGAAATGCTTTATTTAACTACTTCCACACTGCGCGCAGTATATTTACTGCGGGAGTGTGGACGTGTCCTGCAAATCACTGTAAATAAACAGCGATTTGCATAGTGGCAGCTGGGGGGCGCGCGTGCGCCCGCCGTACTCCGGAGTAGTGTGCCCGCAGCTCGGGAGGACCCGATGTCTGCCGGAGAGCCGCAATGAGCTGCCACAGCAAAAGAATGGGGAACCGCCAATGTAAACACGGCAGTTCCCCACTCTCTCAGTCATTGGTCCCAAAAAAGTGTCAAAATGGTCCGACATGTCCGCTGCAATATCGCAGTACCGCTAAAAATTGCATATCGCTGCCATTACTAGTAAAAAGTGTAAAAAAATAAAAACCCCAGAAATTAATTCTCATCATTCGTAAACGCGGCAACTTTTGCGCAAACCAATCAATAAACGCCGATTGCAATTTTTTTTTACTAAAAATATGCAGAAGAATATAAATCGGCCAAAACCGATGAAAAAAATGTTTTTTTATATTTTTTTTTTTGGATTTGTATTTTAGCAAAAAGTAAGAAATACCGTTTTTTTTTTTTTTGCAAAATTGTTGCTCTTTTTTGTTTATAGCGGCAATCATAAATAACGCAGAAGTGATCAAATACCACCAAAAGAAAGCTCTATTTATGGTAAAATAAGGACGTAAATTTCTTATGGGTACAATGTTGCACGACCGTGCAATTGTCAGTTAAAGCAGCGCAGTGCCGAATCGCAAAAAGTGCTCTGGTCCTAACGTGGGAAATCCTTCCGGGGGTGAAGTGGTTAAATACAATAAAATCATAGAAGAGTGTTATAGTTTTCTCTTTCCACATGATAACACTGCAAGCATTACCAACTAAAAAATATATTGTTGATATAGAAGAGCTTGTCATGATGCCTGTTATTTCAACATGTTTCACCATATGCTTCGTCAGGAACAATAAGGCTTTACAAATGTTCTAAACAAGTATAGAGACAGAAAGAATCAATCATTGCAAAACATAGCTGAAACATCATGAATCCATTATATAACACATTCAAGGTAATTATAAAACAGCAGAGCACATACACACATTATTGCTCATTGTGGCTGAATATTGTTATCACTGAATCCCATATTACACATATTGGTTCAATAAAGTTAAATATGTTCACAAAAGACTCACCTTCTATGCTTATATAGAGGGGGATAGTGAAAGATTCCACTGTTCGGGGAGCCAGGGAAAGCTTGATGGAGAGCCCAAGAATCTTGTGCAGAGACTCCAGAGTGTGCAACCACTACAAATTGTTAATGGGGATGCCCATGTACAGTGAATCCATAAAAATCCCCCTTTTTTTAGTTCAATTTTTTCTATATCATAGTCTGGGATGAAGGTGCCTTTGGCCCATTGAAATAGTGCACCATTTATATATAAAAGATGGTAATGTTGAGAGCAGATTTATTAACCACTTCCTGACTGGGCACTTAAACCCCCCTCCTGCCCGGACCAATTTTCAGTTTTCAGCGCTGTCGCTCTTTGAATGACAACTGCGCGGTCGTGCGACGTTGTACCCAAACAAAATTTGCGTCCTTTTTTTCCCACAAATAGAGCTTTCTTTTGGTGGTATTTGATCGCCTCTGTGTCACTTCTGATCGCCGCTATAAACAAAAAAAGAGCAACAATTTTGAAAAAAAACAATATTTTTTTACTTTTTGCTATAATAAATATCCAAAAATAAAAAATAAAAAACAAATTTATTCATCAGTTTTGGCCGACATGTATTCTTCTACATATTTTTGGTTAAAAAAATCGCAATCGGCGTTTATTGATTGGGTTGCGCAAAAGTTATAGCGCCTACAAACTATGGACATTGATTTATGGCGTTTTTATTATTTATTTTTTTTTTACTGGTAATGGCGGCGATCTGTGATTTTTATCGGTAATGCGATATCGGGGCGGACATGTCGGACGTTTTTGACACTTTTTTGGGACCAATGACATTTATACAGCGATCAGAAATTTAAATGTCCACTGATTACTGTGTAAATGTCATTGGCAGTGAAGGGGTTAACCAGCAGGGGGCAGTGAAGGGGTTAACTATGTTCCCTGGGTGTGTTCTAACTGTGGGGGGGCGGGGTTGACAGGGGCATGACAGATCTAACTGATCCCAGTGACAGGGATCAGTAGATCTAGCATGCCCCCCTCACAGAACGGGGAACCGCCGTGTTTACTTCGGCGGTTCCCCGTTCCTCCTGTCTGTACGGAGATCGCGGGTCTCCGGCGGACATCGGGTCCGCCGGACCCGCGGGCACGCTCCCGCAGTGTGCGGCGGCACGTGCACGCGCCGCTCGCGCCCGCGGGAGCGCGCCCAGCACGAGCCGAATGGGAGGACGTCTATTGACGTCCTCCCGGCATTTTAGAGCCGCGCTGTAGCCGTCATTCGGCTATAGCGCGGATGGGAGGTAGTTAAAGAAACCTCATCAACACAAATAGTTTACATAATTAGAATCTTTTTCCCAGATAAAATATATACATGGAGTATGACTGGATCGTAGTATACTTAACGTATGTATATCAATAAACAATAATTACATGACAAACAAAATTACATAATTGCAATGGGGTAAAGAAACGCATAGTGATGTGGTAAATTAGCATCAACACGTCTCGTAGATTGGACTCCACCCAATCAGGAGCAGATGCATGCGTAAATCAGGGGGACAAGGAAAAAATAGGAAAACCACCAAATAAATGAGCTATCCTACTCTAATATTTCTCATAGTCAGCTCAACAATTAACATGTGGTGCTGTTGGCAGGGGGTAGCATGGGATTGTCTGTACCGGGAGCTGAGGGAGTACTGCCCATGGATGTGAAGCATCACATACGAGGACCTCAAGGTATATATGGATCTCCATTGTGAACCGAGTGCTAGTATATTTAGCAATTCCAATTGGATTCTAAAAAATATATTGTGCTCTAATTGGCGTGGATTAGCAAGTAATTTTCAAACTTGCAGCACAATTGCTTGCTATCTAGGTATGTGTTGCCATTATCAGCTCTCTGTTATAAAAATAATAGTTCCCTGGCTATCGTGCTTTTTTCAGCAGCTTCATCATGCAGTGAATCATTTATCAGGAACAAGTATGTTATAAAATCTGATTGTATTGTCTTTATTCTTGCTGTAAATAATTACAAGCTAGAAAGGCTTTGTGATCAGCATAAAAGCCAAGCACTAGCATCATTAAAAGAGGTTCAGCAATGGCAGTGCAGCTATATTCCCTAATCACGTGTTCTATTTTAACAGGTCCAGTGATTTTGCTTACATTTAGAACTAAATGTAATATCTGAAAACAACTGTACATTTTTACCGGCCGCAAGTGAACTACATTTATAGAGATTTTGGATTTGTTGCATCATTCTCACAGGTGATTATCATTGGGATTGCCGCACTGGCCAAGCCTTCAGGCTGAATTCTCAGCTCCCACAAGGACCAATAAAAACATTTTTACACCATTTCAGTGCAGTGGACTGTCTTCATATTTGCTTCCCTGACTGTGAGATTAAAGGTTCTGCAGTAATGTTGGTGCATGTAAATATTAAGTAAAGTATTTAAGCCAAAACACTAGTATGACTCCAGGCACAGAGATTTTCAAAAGGACACAGTGGTGGCTTACACATTTTTTTCCATGACAGGGGTTCCCTTAAAAGTGGACCTATACTTGAAGTGAAAATGTGTAATTTTATAGGAAATATCTAAGTTCATTGTGGCATGCTGTACCCTGTAACACAGCAATGTGCTTGTTGATATGAGAGACCCTTAAAATAATTTTAAGATTTCAGGAAACCACCATAAAAATAATCTACAGATCATGCAACATTAACATGCTCAATAAGATGCAGAAAGTATTAAGTAAGTATTTGATACCAAGGGAAGATCATTTTTAAAACCCTTCTGATATATGTGTCAAAATTATTTTCAGTAATATTCTTGAAATTAAATAATAACATAAAAAGACAGCAAATACAAAAAAGGTGGTGTATCCTAGTGGTCAGTGTAAATATAACCTTTTGCATTGGTGGTCAGAAGAAAATTACCCCTTTACTTCTACACTGATCCTGGTCATCACTGTAGAAGTAATTCCATACGTAGATCGTCATTGTAGAAATAACCCGTTATGCTGGTGGTTGATGAAAACTTGCTTGCTTGCTCAGTGTAGGTGGGAAATTAATTTCCCATTGCTCATCTGTTAAAGGACCCCCCGCAACCTGCTCATGGAACTCTTCTTTAGAAAAACTGATCTAAGACATACCTTGTCCACATTTGCCTCCTATGATTGCTATTCTCATCAAATTTCAAATGAAGTTTGATGTCAGTATTGTGCTGCTATTTGTTCTTTAGGGGGCCCACTAGAGAAGAAGCTGTACCTGACATCATGCAGTGTACAGATCCTACTGCTTCAGTTTCTGCTTCTTTCTTTCTGTGGTACTATGCATTCTCCACCTCTCCTGTTGCTTCTTGATTATTTTGCTACCAGGCATCAGAGGGGTGGTTCTCAAATTGGGAAGCAAAGCCATGCCTTGACCAAGATGGCTGCTTCCACAAAGCAACACCATGTGAAATGAGGCATGGAAACGTGGTCCTGTGGAAACTATTGGCTGCAACGAGCCTATTGACAATACTGGTGTCTAAACCTTTGATGCCCAAATTACTTTTTTTAGGCACTTATGCTTATGCTTACTTATGCTTTAACTAATCAAGAAATATGTTCTTATTCATTGATTAGCCCCGCATATTAGGATCTTATTCACCTAACAACATGTATTTAACAAAATCTTTTTTGCTTGTATTTTAAATTTGTCCTTTTGTTTAAAAGGATTCTTTTAAATATATTTGTTAAACTAAATCTGTTGCATTCATTAAAATATTTATGTATAATAATTTCCTAATGTTGTATAAATATAATTTGAATATTATCATGTCATGTACATTGCTAACCTGTTATACAGATAAAGTAGCGATTACATTTTTTTTAAATTTCAGCATGTGATCTAATTAGATATATCCTGCACAAAAATCTAATTCAAAAAAGAAGGGGGGAAAAAAATCAAAGGCCTTCCTAACTTGACCACATGACCTGCTTATTGATATTACCTTCACTTTCCCAAGAGTGCAGCAAAAATAAACATATTATATTTGAACAAGGCCAGTGACAGCACATTTGCTTGCTTGTCGTTCAATAGACTCTAATAATGTGTATCAAGGGACAGACCCGTTGTCTGTCTGTTGGAGTCTCATGAGTAAAACAAAATCTTCTAGTTGTTGAGATAAAACAGCATCTCTTTTGTTAATTGTAAAACAATTAAATTTTAGAACAGGCAACATACTTCTTAATGTTGTACCTATAATGGAATAATATTATTTGTTCTATAATTTAATAATGTATTAAATTATGCACTTGCATGCTGCAAAAGTCCCATTGGGGGAACAAGACAAAAGAACATAAAAGGAAACTAGATTTGTGTTACAAAACTAAACAAATAATTAAGAGACTAATTTATTGTACTTTGCTGGAAATATCCATCATTATTTTTGTTAAAAGAACTAGACAGCATTAAAGTGGTTGTAAACCTAGTTACACCAGTTTTGCTTACAGATAAGCCCATAATAAGGCTTACCTGCAGGTACCGTGAATATCTCCTAAACTTGCACAGTTCAGGAAATATTCACTGTATACACTTGCGCCGATGTCATCGGTGCATGCATACTTAAGAAACGGCCCGCTCGTGCCATTTCCTCAGGGCCCATGCCGTTACCAGTGGCTCCCGCGCGCATGTGCGGGAGTGACATCATTGCGGCTCCAGCCAATCACAGCTCAGGAGCCCATGAACCCAGAAATAACATGTCGCACAGTGGTGTGCAGGGACAGCCACAACAGCATCAATCTAAGGTAAGTATTTCATAATGAGCTAGTATGCAATGCATACTAGCTCATTATGCCTTTGTCTTGCAGTTTTTTTTTTTGTTTTTTTTTGGAGTTTACAACCACTTTAACCTGTGAATGAATAATCATTTTTAAAAACAAAAAAAATGGGGGAACAAAGTATGTTGCCCATTGCAGCCCAATTCAAAATAATTGGATTCGAGTTGTCACATTTTTAGCACAGGGTTGGAAAATAAAGCCAGTTTCTGATTGCTTCATATAGGTAATGTCTTACTTTTCCTTGTATCTGCAAATATACAGTATTCCAAAGTAAGCTTCGCCCACCTAAAAGGCACAGCTACTGTATGTCATACAAAGTATTATCTTGTTACAAAAGAATAAGGATGAAGTAATAGGCATATTTTGGAGAAATTTTAAAGCAGTTATTTTTTTTATGCAAACGCTCTGAGATTGCAAGGTATACATAATCCTGCATGCATACGTGCAAATCTATGTTTCTCAACTACTCATAGCAGCAGAATCTGGGATTTCTCTCTGACCTCCTGGCTCAAGCTCTATTAGTTGTACAGATCAGAGGTCTTAGGCTTTTCACTTCACCCTCTTGGTATATCATTATGCTGCTATAATTGCATAAGGGACAGAGCACATCACTACAAAGAACAACGTGGCTCCCTCATTCCTGCCTCCTACCTTTTTTTTTTATTGACAACTGCATTTAGTAGAACAAGGAAGAAGAGGCCAATAAAAGAAGAGGGAGGATTTGGTGGGGATACAACTGCCCTACTATGTGCCCGGTTCTTAGTTCTAAACTAAAACATTTCAGATTACTAAAATATGACTAAAACTAAAATGGCATTTTAGTCAAAAGACTATGACTAAAACAAAATTGATATTTGACGACAATTAACACTGGTGGTAAGGTAGCATAGTATGGCCAAAAATGGGGGTTTGTTTGTAAGTGTGACAGATCCTTCTTTTAAACATCAACTCTTCCATCAGTTTTATTCAGTGTGTACTGGAGTTGGATAAGACAGAGACAATTAACAGCTAGAGCAATTTCAGATAGAGATTGTTACTGCTGTTGTGTTTATCTCTGGAAAAAAAAACACCTTATTTCACCCTCTTCTATAGCAGCCTACTAAAACAACTTACATGATATGCAACACACCTGTGCAATATTTCTGTCTCTTGTCTCTGACATAATGCACTGTAATATTTATTTCATGATGAATATTGCCTTATCGCTCCCTCTTCCATTGTGGGTTGTAGGGTGTTCATAGTTGTAGAATAAGGACATTTTGAAGATTGTCTTCATTAGAGTGATAACACTGTTAAGTCTATGTAGGAGACCAGAAACTGAACCTACACAGAACATGTGATCTCTGGATTCCATACAAGTGGTTGTAAACCTCAGACATGAAATATAAACAAACAGACGTGTGGTTCGTTTAGTTCCGAATTAAAATTTGGGCAAATTTTTGTTTTTCGGAAATTCAGATGTATCCAAATTTCGGAAATACAATAGTACAGAATTTAAATGAATCTGAAATAAAGAAAAAAAAATTTGAACCGTTTTCTAATCGTTTTTGAATACTTTTCGAATTTGAATCGTTTTCAAAATCAAATTTGAAAAGTGCTTTCACACTGGGGCAGTGCACTTGTGGGATGAGAAAAAAAGTCCTGCAAGTAGCATCTTTGGAACAGGTTGAGAGTGGTGTACACAGCGCTCCCAAATCACCCCTGCCCATTGGAATGAATGGGCAGCGCTTTCGAAGTACCTGAAAAGTGCTTCAGAAGTGCTGCAACAAGGGAGTTTTTAACCCCTTCTCAGGAGTTAAAAGTGCCCTGATAACGGCCGAAAAGTGACACTTAAACAGCGGTAAAGAGCCGCTAAAACTAGCGGCCCTTTACCCCTAACGTGGCTACGGCCCCAGTGTGATAGGGGACTAAGACAGCTGTCATCCGAAAAGGTGCCCCATTGGAAGATTTTTAGGTCTTCTCTGGTAACAACTGTAAAATGTTAACTTCCCATTACTTCTTGTCCTAGAGAGAATGATCACCAGGACTAATGGCCCATAAACACGATCAGAAATTGTACGAAAAAAAACACTTTCGAAACTATAGTACAATAATCTGACCATTACACAGCTTTCTAGAGCCGATCACGACAATTCATGTGAAATTAACCGATGGAATAAGCACAACATTTTTTCTCGCACGATACCAGATTGTAGGATTTTCATTTAATCAGTACAGTTGTTGTTCCAAAATACAATACAAATGCATACAACACATTACATCAACTTTTATTCTGTCATATGAGGATATTTCATAAATTTAGTAAACTATTAATTTTCAAAATGAGACTAGCATGCAAGAAAAAAACAAAAATGGAAGATCATTAGTCCAATAATATCATTGTGTATATCAGGCATAAGAGATAAAGTGAATCTCCTCAGATGAGACACAGACAGCAATAAAAAACAGTCAGGGGTTATAACCCTTATACCCACTAGGAAAAAACTTTGGCTGGAGTTCTATTTTATTACAATTAAACACAGAGGAGATATTAAAATAAAATGATATAAACAGCAGCTAATTTAGTTTCTGAAATACAATACTCTACAAAAAATGTAAGTAAACAATAAAAACTGCTATTCAAGATATTCTTTTTTTGCTTAAATTTCTTTACATGTTCACTCAATAGATTTAAAAATGTGGTAGTCATACAGTAACTAAACCTCTTAAACTGTTTTCTGCACACTCCAAACGGATCCAAACATCTACTGAAGAGCTGATACATAATAAAGGCTTTCATAATAGCAAGGCTAGAAGCAGAGTGCACAGCAGTTGCATGCTGATTTGACATATAACCATGAAAAATGTGCAAGACCCACTACTGTTCTGTATAACAGAAGTTCAATTCCTGGCATGACCACCAAGGTCACAGATCAAGCCAATACTGTCAGACAACAATCCGTTGGATTATGAGCAGTATTATAGTCAGAGCTCACAGTGTCCCAAGAAATACAGTTTTGACCAAGGCTTTTAATTCTGGCACTGAAAGCTGAAAAAGACTGAAGAGAACAAATAAAACCTCTATTCTGTTAAAGTCCTTCAACAAAAAAATGTGTAATTAAAGGCCACAGTGTTCACAAGTCAATTGAAGAATGAGAAAAAAATAAAAATAAAAGGCAGTAAAATAATAGAAAGATGTTTCAATAATTTAACTAAACTCCAATTTTTAGTAATAATAAAAAGTAATTCTCACTCAGAATACTTACCTAACCAAAAGAAATGTTTTCAGAAGAATTTGAAAAAGTATGAAGTAAAGAAAAAATATTTAAACATCAATAACCATGTATGTACACATACGCACAAAGCTTTTCTTTCTACAAGTGTGTGTTGTAATAATGATTACAACACTTTTTTTGTAAGCAGCTTTGGTTTTGCATAGAGAGCAAGACAGAGGATGCAAAGTGTTTCTTACTCAGCCTGAGAACATCAGCATGCTTACTTTTCAACAAAGGTGAGAAAATACAAAGATATATACATTCCAGGGGGTAGGAAAAATAGTTGTTTCTTGTGTATCAAAACCGGTGAATAATCACACTGATCACAAGGCCTAAATACCCGTATATACTGCAGAGAAACATATCCTGGTCTATGTGGGTATCTGGGAGCATGTAGCAAGGAGCACATTAACAGTAACAATAACACTCCCTGTAAATCTGACATTAAAGTGATTGTAAAATCTTGTAAGGATGCGCCAATCTGACTTACAACAAGTTAATAGTACCTTTCTATTATTAAAAGATGTATTCCCTATATATTACTCCTATATTAACCTGTGCCATTACTCTCCGTTCCTCACTCACAGACACACACACACACACAGAGCTTTGCGGGGAGCAATGTAGACCAAAGTCAACACATGGACACATGGTTCAGTATCTTAAATCCAATATATTATCAAGATATGACCAAGCAATATTTACAACATTACACCAATAGAAAAAGTTCACCCATTGCCTGTCATCATTAAAGACAAACCCACTTTTATAGAATTTGTTAATATACATATTCTTGTCACCCTCAATAACACCTGTTAGTAATTAATACACATTTTCTTAAAGTATATATATGTGTATTATTGTACAATCTTAATTAGGTCCAATTATGTCCTAGACATATATATCAGTATTTATGTTCATATTTTGTAAACAATTTCTGGGTGTTTTGCCAAACCGTCTACAGTTATCTTTCTCATGTTCAGTATAATCTTTTCTATCATAAGTAATGTTGCTACATATTAAAACTTGTCCACTAAAAAGCCAATGTAAAAGAAGCACTCTAAATTAAGTTATAGCACAGGACAAACTAAATCCAATGTTTAAGGGATACATCCCTTTCATTCTCATTTTTTTTTTCCCTACAAAAAACAAACATGTTATACATGTTTTATACATGTTATACCAAAACCTGGCTCCACAAATGCGATTCCCCTTCTCCTGATTCCCTCTCCCATGGTAGCCTTCTCTGGACTCACTACCCTAGGCCTAACGGACGCAAGGGAGGTGAAGTGGGATTCCTCCTATCCCCACAGAGCAGCTTCCAGATTCTTCACTCTCCTCCCTCCCTTTCCCTCTCATAATTTGAAGCCCATTGTATACGTATATTGTCTCCAACCTCCCTAAGAATTACTGTGATCTACCTGCCTCCTGGACCACTGTCAGCTTTCCTTGATGAATTTTCTGCCTGGCTACCCTACTTTCTCTCTTCTGAAATTCCCACAATCCTTTTTGTTGACTTCAACAGCCCGGTTAACACTAACACTACTGCTAATTCTAAACTTCTTAGTCTAACCTCCTCATTTGACCTGAAGCAATGGGTACAGGCTTCTACTCACACTGATGGAAACACCCTCGACCTTGTATTCTCCAACCTATGTGCTCCATGCAACTTCTCCAACAATCCTTTTCCTCCCTCCGACCACCACCTTATTAATTTCTCTCTCTCCCTTGTCTTGCACCACCTTTCCCTCCAATCGCCTAACCATCACACATAGAAACCTTCGCCAACTCAACACTTCTCTCCTCTATTCTGCTACTGACCACCTCTACAAAAAAAATCTCACCCCTGTCCTGCCCCAACCAAGCTAATGCCATCTACAATAAATCTCTGTCCTCCACCCTGGACAAGCTTGCTCCCCTCACCACACACACAGGCCTCGTCCCCTACAACCCTGGCAAACAGAAGACACCAGAAATCTCAAAAAGTGTAGCCATGCTCTTGAGCGTCTGTGGCACAAGACACTCTCAAAGACTTCAACCAATAGAAATCTGCCCTCCAAAAATACAATTCTTGCCTCCACACTGTCAAGCAGACCTATTTTACCACTCTTCTTAACACCTTCTTATCCAGTCCCCATCAGCTGTTCTCTAACTTCAACTCCCTACTACGTACTCCACCGCTTCCGCTCACTAACTCACTCACTGCCCAGGAGATTCCTCACTCACTTCAAAAACAAGATTGGCACAATTCTTCCCCAGTTAACACCCCATGTCAACAAGCACAATCGACACTATCCTTATTCAAACCTGCTACTATAGATAAAGTTGCTAAACTCCTTTCTAACGCCCACCTAACCACCTGTCCCCCAGACCCTATTCCCTCTCAAATACTATGGTCACCCTCTGACTCT
The DNA here is from genome assembly GCA_018402905.1 of Glandirana rugosa. Lineage (NCBI taxonomy): Eukaryota > Metazoa > Chordata > Amphibia > Anura > Ranidae > Glandirana > Glandirana rugosa. The sequence continues at coordinate 168,666 of BLSH010384845.1, read as the reverse complement.
ATTCTACATTCTCTAACTCACATCTTCAATCTCTCCCTCTCTTCTGGCATCTTCCCCAATGCTCTAAAAAATGCATTGGTCACCCCCATACTCAAAAAGCCATCCCTGGACCCTACTGATCTTAACAATGTAGGCCCTATCTCCTTGCTCCTCTTTTTCCTCCAAACTCCTCAAACGCCTGGTCTACAACCAACTGAGTGACCACCTTGTTAAGAATAACCTTCTTGACCCCCTTCAATCTGGATTTCACCCTCAACACTCCACAGAAACTGCCCTTCTGCAACTCACAAATTACCTACTAACCACAAAAACCAATGGACACTACTCTGTACTCCTACTTCTGGGCCTTTCGGCTGCCTTTAATACAGTTGACCACCCCCTCCTCCTCAAAAAACTTTACTCCCTCGGCCTCCGTGACTGTGCTCTTTGGTGGCTCTTGTCCTACCTATCCCAACGCGCCTTTAGTGTCACGTACAATTCTACTTCCTCCTCTCCTCTTCCTTTCTCTGTCGGGGTCCCCCAAGGTTCTGTTCTTGGACCCCTCTTAATTTCAATATACACCTCTTCCCTGGGCCGGCTGATAGCCTCCCACAGCTTTCAATATCATTTCTACGCTGACGACACCCAAATCTACCTCTCCACCTCTCAACTCACTCCATCAGTCTCCTCACGCATCATTAACTTAGTAACAGAAATATCTGCCTAGATGTTGCACCACTTCCTCAAACTCAACTTGTCCAAAACCGAACTCATAATATTTCCTCCCCCAGGTGCCTCTTCCCCTTAATTCTCTGTCAAGAGCAATAGCACAACCATCCACCCATCACCACATGTGCTGGAGCTTGGTGCTATCCTGGATTCTGAACTCTCCTTTTGGCCCCACAACCAATCACTCTCTAAGGCTTGCCGCCTCAACCTCCACAACATCTCTAAAATACGTCCTTTCCTAACCAATGAAACCACAAAGCTCCTGATTCACTCCCTGGTCATCTCCCGCCTCGACTACTGCAACTCCCTCTTCATTGGCCTACCTTTAAATAAACTATCCCCCCTTCAGTCCATCATGAATGCCGCTGCCAGACTCATCCACCTTACAAACCACTCAGCGTCTGCCACCCCTCTCTGCATATCCCTTCATTGGCTGCAACTCGCCCAACAGATTAAATTCAAAATACTAACAATAAGTTACAAAGTTATCCACAACTCTGCTCCCAGCTACATCACTAGCCTAGTCTCAAAATACCAACCTAATCGTCCTCTTCGTTCCTCCCAATACCTCCTGCTCTCCAGCTCCCTCATCACCTCCTCTCATATTTGCCTCCAAGACTTCTCCCAAGCCTCTTCCATCCTCTGGAATCCCCTACCTCAATCTGTCAGACTGTCCCCAAATCTATCCACTTTCAGGAAATCCCTAAAAACTTTTCTCTTCAGGGAAGCCTATCCTGCCGCCACCTAACAACTGCACTTTTATTTTCTTCATCAGCTCATCCCCCACAGTTATTGCCCTTTCGTGTCAGTTGACCCTCCTTCCTAGATTGTAAGCTCTAACGAGCAGCACCCTCTGATTCCTCCTGTATTGAATTGTATTGTAATTGTACTGTCTGACTTAATATTCTAAAACGCTGCACAAACTGCTATATAAATCCTGTATAATAATAATAATAATAATAATAATAATAATACTTAACTACTCTGTGGCAGTGGGTTTTCACAGGGCAGCCCAGATCCTCCTCTTCTTGGGTCCCTCTTTGGCTTTCTGGCCCCTCCTTCCTCTCAAGTGCCCTCACAGCAAGCAGCTTGCTATGGGGGCACCCGAGCCGAGTCACAGCACCCCCTCTCTCTCCTGATTGGCTAGCTGACTTTGAATGACAGCAGTGGGAGCCAATGGCACATCTGCTGTGTCTTGGACAATCAGGAGGAGAGGAGTCCTGGATGGCCGAAGCATTCGTGGACATTGCTGGAGAGAGATGGTGCTCAGGTAAGTATTAGGGGGGCTGAGGGGGGCTGCTGCACACAGAAGGTTTTTTATCATAATGCATAGAATGCATTACGATAAAAAAAACCTTCTGACTTTACAACCACTTAAATACTCAGACCAATTCTCCTTGTCACTCTAATATCAACACTTTCACTATACCTCCATGTATTCTTAACACGAACCTTGATACTAATTCTTCCTTTAACCCACATGTCCAACCATCATATTATTCTTTCCTTTAACCCTACAATTAACCTTCCCTGTAACTCCCACACTAACCCTCACACTAACTCCTTACATTTACCACTCTTTTACCACCAGCCCTCACATTTACACCTTCCTTAACCTTAAAGCTAATTATGACACTAACCCTCTCTATAAATCTTTAACATTAACTGCACATTAGCACATTGTAACACTAACACTAAGCCCGACACTATTCCACCCTTTAACTCTTACAGTACCCCTGACAATAGCCCTCCCTAAAACTCTTTCTTCAAGATGCCAATAAAAAGGTGCACTGTCACATAAAAAAATCTCAATGTGCATGCTGATTCATTTTGATTAGTAAGTAGTTCACACTGATGAGTAGAAATGACAAAAGGGAAGGAAAGGGGCAGGGGGAAGGGGAAATGGGGATGGGAAAAATTGAAGGTAAAATGGGATTATAGCGGTGCTGTATAGAAATGCAACTAAGGTAGACTAAAAAACATTTTTATTTTGTATTTAGAAAAAAAAGGTACAAATGTACCTGTGAAGTAAAATTGGTACAAAAGTACCTATAGCATACGGTGGTACAAACAACAATAAATGCAAGATTACAGACGTTTCCATAGGAGTAGAATACAGATCTGATTGTAACAATGGCTGTATACTGGCATCCAACATATTTTGCCTAAACCAGGCTTCCTCAGGGACTTAATGAGCCAGGCGTTACATATCTAATATGCATATGAAGAAAACAAAAATCAGGAATTTATACATACAAAGAAATATATATATTGCATTCAAGAGTTAAATAATGAAAAACTGTATGCGATTGCTCCTCAAAAACGACCCCAAATGTCAGGTAGTCCGCCCATTCACCGCGTGTCACACCGGGGGGGGGGGACACTTTTTATTCTGAATACAAAATAAAATTGGTTTTTAGACTACCTTAGTTGCATTTCTATACAGCACCGCTATAATCCAATTTTCCCTTCAATTTTTCCCATCCCCATTTCCCCCTCCCCCTTCCCCTTTCCTTCCCTTTTGTCATTTCTACTCAGCATTTGATACGGGATGAGGTGCAAAGTGTCTATAGTGCCACCATACTAACTGAACAAACCCTCCTAGTTCATACTGATGTTTTATGTTTTCTTTCAACCTTCTACATGCACCACTGTAGCGCACTGTGGTTATGACTATATCTCATGTTACATTAAGGAATATTCATTGAATATTGACCATATTGATTTTGGAGTTTCTGTAATATAATTTTGTTTTCTTAATTTTCAGCACAAATTAATTATACTGAATGTTTATATACTAGGCATACCTGCAAAGGTAATTTCTTACAACAACAAAAAGTAATAGCCAACTTAAGCCTAACACTACCTCTAATTTTATAGGTATCATGGAAAATTATATTCTACTTGTGCAAACCTAATATGTTAGGAAACAGAAGCAATGAATAAATGACACCCTGGTGAGTAGATGATGTGACTTAAAGGGGCATGATTAAATAGAACTTAAACCTTCTCATAGCATATACTGCACTTATACTTTGGAGACCGGGTGGCTGGTATATGCTCTTACACATGTTGTGGAGGCACATTTTTGTAGTTATTCAGATATATATTTAACTGTGACAGTCTAGGACATTATATGGCCCTGTTCCACATACATATGCTGAGCCTATGTGGACCTACCAATGACATTTCATTATGTTATATAGTCCTGTTCATCAGTCCCCTTGTTTAAGGCCCTCCCAAAGGCCAAGAGAGCCATACATGTTTGTGGGGTACCTGGCTGTTTTTGTTGGTCTTTTAACCACTTGCCTACTGGGTACTTAAACCCCCTTCCTAACCAGGCCAAATTTCAGCTTTCAGTGCTGTCACATTTTGAATAACAATTACTCAGTCATGCAACACTGTACCCATAAGAAATATTTTGTCCTTTTATCACACAAATAGAGCTTTCTTTTGGTGGTATTTAATCACCTCTGTGTTTTTTTTATTTTTTGCTCTATAAATAAAAAAAAGAGCAAACATTTTGTAAAAAAAAAATGCATTTTTCTTTATTTCTGTCATAAAATTTTGCAAATTAGTAATTTTTCTTCATACATTTTGGCCTAAAATTATACTGCCTTTATATCTTTGGTAAAAATAACCCAAATACATGTATATTATTTGGTCTGTGTGAAAGTTATAGCTATGGTGCCATTCATTGAAAATTGATCATACTGTACTGACGGCCTATCTCATTACTTGAGACACTAACAAGCCAGGAAAGTACAAATACCCCCTAAATGACCCCCTTTTGGAAAGTAGACTTTCCAAGGTATTTAGAAAGAGGCATGGTGAGTTTCTATCACATTGTAATTTTTTCACACAATTCTTTGCAAAATTAAGATTTTTTTTTCACAAAATTGTTATATTAACAAGTTATTTCTCTCACGTGGCATATGCATACCACAAATTACACCCCAAAATACATTCTGCTACTCCTGAGTATGGCAATAACACATGTGTGAGACTTTTACACAGCCTGGCCACATTGTGAGGCCCAACATGCAGGGAGCACTGTCAGACGTTCTAGGAGCATAAATTACACATCTAATTTCCTGACAACCTATCACACTTTTGAGGGCCCTGGAGCACCGGGACAATTGAAATGCCCACAAAATGACCCCATTTTGGAAAGAAAACACCCCAACATATATTCTGTGAGGCTTATGAGTCTATTGAACATGTCATTTTTTTCCATGTTTTTTGGAAAATATGGAAAATGAAAACACATTTTTCTAAACATTTTTTACACATTTTTATGTGCACTGATGAGGATCCACTGATATTTTGGCACTGATGGCCACTATATTGGCACTAATGGGCACTTTAGTGGCATGGTAGAGCACTGCTGCGGCACTGCTGGTGCACAGGTGTGCACTGCTGGGGCACAAATGTGGCACTCCTGGGCACTGATGTGGCACTGCTGGGCACTTATGGGGCACAGAGGTGGCACTCCTAGGCACTGAAGTGGCACTGCTGAGGCACTCCTTGGCACTGATGGGGCACTCCTGGGCACTGATGGGGCACTCCTTGGCACTGCTGGGCACTGATGTGCACTGATGGGGCCCTCCTTGGCGCTGCTGAGCACTGATGGGGCACTCCTGGGCACTGATGGGGCACTCCTGGGCACTGCTCCGCACTGCACTCACCACTCAAGCAGTTCTCGCTGCAGCTTCAGGCTCCTCCCCTCACATGATCAGTGTGTGGAGGGGAGAGAACAGGACATGCCGCACTGCAGCCATCATTGGGCTATGGCCCGGTCGGCAAGTGGTTAATGTTTTGTTTTTTGTTGTTTTTAGCATTTTCTTACTTAACCTTGTTATCCAGGGTTTTCAACATTTAAAGTTCGAAATCTACCGGTAGGTAGTGGAGACCAGTAGCTATAAACTTCAGGATAGGCACAGTTCTTAGATAAAAAGAATCAATTAGATCAGATGACAAAACACAGGGTCAGCGTCAAGGTCACAAGCCAGGGTCAGTTAAGGAGGCACAGAATTAGCATTGAGGTTACAAGCCGGGGTCAGTGCAAATAGAGAATCAGTGTTGGGGTTATAAACCAAGGTCAGTAACGAGTAGCAATAGATGTATCACAGAGCAGTGGGTAGGATTATGTCAGAGCACAACAATCTGGCAAGGAAACGGTGAGGACCTAAATAGCTGGTCAATCATCCTGACTCGCCACATAATTACTGCAAAACAAAGAAGAGAGGGCACACCAGCCTTGCACATTACCCGAGTGGTATCTTTAATAATGTAATAAAAGGAAATATATTCACAAACAACTCAATGGTAAAGTATGTCAGAGTCCCATAAGGCAATCTGGTCACCGAGACTAGTCCCAGCAAGCTGGAGGACTTTCCAGGTGGCTGACACATTTTAAGGGGAAAAGCCTGTGCTTGTATTGAAAATATCAAGGACCTGTGATCCATCTTCCACCATTACACTACTCTTGAGCGCAAGAGATTGCTGTTGTTCCTCCTCTCCACATAATTAAATGCGGGTGAGGCTTAATGAAACTGCAATGCAGTTTTGTTGAACTATGGCAATTCCAATGGTCAAAGCATAAACTGTAATGGCAGAACAGACAAGTTATGCCAGTCCATGGGAGACAGAGTTCAAGACCTGGTAAACTCACCTCCTGACTTTACCCCTCCCTGTCAAGGAACTTCCACAGGATGGTTTACCAGGATATGTTCTGTGGGAATTTCTGAATAAATTGGGATAATGAAAATTTTCCTCTGCTCCCACGAATCCTCCCTGAGCCATACCTTTTCCATCTTATAGATTTTACCACGATGCAGGTGTAAATTAAATATTAATTCTTCCTCCGCTTGTACTTGGACTGGGCCTGGTGGAGGCTTTGTACATTCTGGTAAAGGATTCTTTCTAAAAGGTTTTAAAAGTGCCACATGAATGACAGGATGGATCTTCATTAAAGGAGGCAATTTGAGTTTGCACACCACAGGGTTTATTTGGACCTTACTTCAAAATGACCTATAAACTTAAGACCAAGTTTTGAAGGAGGTAGTTTAAGTTGTAAATGTTTTAAAGATGACTAAACCTTACCATCTACAGAGGAAGAAGGAATGGTTCATCATCTATGATTAAGCGCCAGTAAATTGGCGTGAAGCGCGTCAGTAGACTTTCCATCTTTCCACGTTCCTGTTTGATGTTTTTATGTACTATACGTAATGTTTAGATTTTCTACAATAAAGGTGATTGCAAGAAGTGCAGATGTCCATCGCTTTGTGTTCTATACTAAGCTGTAAACCTTGGGGAAAAAAATAGTCCATCTAGCCTGTCTTGCAGAAAGCCTTTTTGCTTTTTTTTTTTTTTAAATTCAAGATTTTTATTGTCAGTGAGGACATTTACTGGGTGCATGGCACCTTCCAAGAGATATCGCCATTCAGTAAGTGCCTCTTTTATTGCTAAAAGTTCTTTTTTTCTGATAACAGTTTTGCTCTGCTGGTGTCATATGGCAGGAGTAGCACATGGATGTAACCACATTTTTTCACCAATTCTCTGAGAAAGAACTGCTCCAATGGCTGCACTTGATGCATCCACTTCTACTATGAAGGGGAATTCTGGGTTAGGATGCACTAGCACGGATGCAGTGGTGAATAAGGTTTTCAAGTGTGAAAGGGTCACTAAGAAATTGCGTGGTTGCGGCAATCCCCACTTTTGCCCAGATTATTCTGTTAGGAATTTACCTGTAGCAAGCAGCAATAGATGTATCAGAAGCAGGATTATGTGAAAGCACAATAATCAGGCAAGGAAACAAGAATGACTTAAAAAGATAGCCATTCACATTGATTGGCCACATGATCAGAAAAAGGTGAGACTGAATGAAACTGCAATGCAGTTATGCAGAACTATGATAATAGTTGCAATAGTAAAAGTAAAACTGGAGTGGCAGAACAGACAAATCACCCTCCAGGCCATTGGAGACCAGAGTTCAAGACCTGGCAGACTCAGCTCCTGACAGATGCATTATACATATACAATGGATCTATCTTTTGAGAGTTATTTCACATTTCCCATTGCCCAGTCCTGAAGAAGTGGTATAAAACCCCAAAGTACATTGATAAGAATGGCCCATGTGGAACACTGGTAATGATTAGACTGATCCAAATGAGGGATGATACATGGTTTTAGAGCATCACTGTATACTAATTATAAGATTGGTCATGTTTGATAAAAAAAGATTGTATTATTACTATGTTAATATAAATTGATCTTCACAGTGGCTCCCAAGATGGATGCTTAATCCGGGAGCTCTGTCTCGCTCCAGCCGACACTTGCCTCCTCTGGAGCCTTGTACTCACTGGCTCCCACTTGTTCTGTGGCCCGAGGAAGGGGATAGCCCACTGATTCAACCCATGCCAGCAGGATCAGTCTGTCATGAACTCCAGCCCAGCTCTCCTCAAGTGAAGTCCCGACCGAGAATCCCAATATGGCAGGCGCGACACAGCACCATGTCCTAGCAACAGCAGTGGACTCCATCAATGGACCAATCCCAGACCCTCTCCTACTCAGCCCGGCCACAGGGGCACAAATGAGTACTCCCCACATAGAGACCACCTCCCCAGCATCCATGGAGTCCCTCATTGGCCAAACCTTGGATGACCTAATATTGTCACCCATGGACGCTGGCCCTCACAGTCACAGAAGAGGGCACCTGTGGCAATCCACTGTCCTGAGCTGCCTTATGACACTACATCCATGTTTGCCAAGTTCTCAGAAATGCTGGACCATGGCTTGTCCCACACTGCAGCTAGAATTACTAGTGACATTAAAGCTGATATTCAAAACCTTGGCTCCCGCATGGAGGCCATTGAGCTTAAATTGGATGCCATAGTTGCCAGGACCGACCAGAACACTGATCGCATACAGGATCTTCACCAACTTGAGATGGCCCTTTCTAAAATAATTGTCCATGCCTTCATCTTTTGAACCATCGCTATGTTAGGATGGTCTGCTCTTAAACATACCAATAAATGTTCATTTTTATGCATGTGATCTTTTCTTGGTGAGTTGGTCTTCCCACACAAAGTCCCAGAGGGGGTTTCTCTTGTGGTTCTACTCTTTCTAAAATAGATGACCTTGCAAACAGAACCAGAAGATACAACTTCAGGATTAGGGACCTTCCAGAGACTATGAAAGATGTGTCCTAGGCAGTGCACTCGTTCATCAAAGAACCTGCGATCCAGATGCACAGACGGGCGCTTGATCATGCCCACAAAGCCCTGAGACCCCCATGCACGGATGGCCTTCCGAGGGATGTAGTGGTTAAACCCCACTTTTTTACGGTCAAAGAGGATGTTATAAGGAGAGCCCGCTCAATCTCTCAGCTCGTGTTTTAAGGACCACTTATTCAAGTTTTTGCTGACCTCTCTCCTACAACTTTTCAGAAGAGGAGATCACTCAAGCCCCTTCTGATGGTCTTATCTCAAAAAGAAATCAAGCACTGGTGGTTGCTTCCATTTAATCTCAAATTTGAATACAAGAATAAATCTTTCACTTTTTCCAACTTCCCTGAGGGAGAAAGACTACTCTTGAAATTAGGTCTCATTTCTCAGGGGCCTTCCTCCCCCTTCCAGGAGCTAACTCAGGAGCAGGCAAATGCCATTCTCCATCCAGCCCTCTAACGTCAGTCTGGCAAAAATCCAAATCCAAGAGATACAGGGAAGTAAGACTAGAGTTGAACGAACTTCTAGAAGTCCCGGTTCTGCTGGTTCGGCCGAACTTCAGGACAAAGTCCGGGTTCGGGTCCGGACAGAACCCGAACTTTGTCCCGGACCCCGAACCCCATTGAAATCAATGGAGACCCGGACTTTACCCCAAGCCCCAGGCCCTGTTTCAAGCCCAAGACAGGCCTGGGCTTGGGCCTGAAACAGGACTTCAAGCCGGCTTGGTCGTCTTGGCCCTGAAGATCTTCAAGCAAGTTGAGATCAGAATGAAGGGACATAGAGAACCTAAACCTAAAAACGGTCTGACTGCAATCTCCCGACCTACCTCTTACCGTAAACGGACGAGGACTCAATCGAGGACCTTCCCCCTCCTTCCGGGGACTCTTTACTCTGGATTAAAGTTCTCATCAGAAAGAGGGAGTCCCTTCAACCTTTTTCACTTTCTAAATAAGAACATAAGTTTAAAC